>LOJH01000954.1:0-49542 GCA_001685095.1 Ellobius talpinus | reverse complement strand
GAGAGAGAGAGAGAGAGAGAGAGAGAGAGAGAGAGAGAGAGAGAGAATACCCCATTAGGCCTAGATTAAAAAAATTGTTTATTTAGTTCAGAGTGTTTTCATCTAGTACTTTTTTTAAAATAACTTTTTATTTCACCAAAAGCTGTTTTACTCACTACCTCTAAAGCAAGGTAACGGGTTAGAAAATAAAAACCAAACCTCTCTAGTGCTCACTCAGATTAGATGGTTCGAGGCTAGAGTCTGTGTCCATCACTCAGTGACTGCTGTTTCGAAATGCACAGTATGCACGTCTCTTTCCCATAACACATTGTTTTTGTTTGTTTCCTCTAGATACACACTGGTGTCCGGTCACATGACTCATGAACTAATGCTTTCTAAAGGCCCTTCTTGAGACATATACCAATCTCCAACCTTCCTTTGGCAAGACGGACAGCCTTTCAATGACAGCGTGATGCCAAGATCTAGTTAACATTAAGTTGTAGGTTCCACAAGGCTAGGCACACATGTCTAAACACGGGCTGTCTTCAGAATATGCTGTCAGCTCACGCTGCCTCTGTTGCTTTTGGGTAGCGTGTTACTTCGTATATACAGAGAATGTTCATTTTCTCTCTCCCACTCCCTTTCAAATCAGGTGCAGTTTGAAAGAAAAGTATTTTTTTAGTCCAATCCCCTTTGAATAATAATAAGGAGGAATACAGAAAGATATCCTGCTGCTTCCTGCTGAATTATTTCAAGGCTGTTTTAAAGCTGATCTACCTAACTTTAATCGGGTGCAGACAAGAGCTTGATGATCTGTGCATTCTAAAATTTCCCTGCTCCAACACAAACCCACTGCCTGACAGGGAAGCCTGACACTTGGAGGGCTGTACTGTCTGACAAACCAAATTAATAATGAATGAACCCATCTTGTATAATCAGAAAGGGGAGGAATGCTACAAATTAGGAATAAGTATGCTCTTCATTATGGATGGCAGCAGGATGCTGCTTAGGCTATCACTGATGCTCAAATTAGCTGTGGGGCACAGGGACCGCATGCTGTTCTCACTGTTTCTTGCTTTCTCTTGAGAGTCTCCTTCTCAGGGGATTTGCCGAATGAGAAATGCAAACTTGGGAGATACGTTCGCACCTCGTGAGATTGGCACCTCCTTCTTGTTCACCGAGGGTCTATAGACACCGTAATGGGTCGCATTTCCATCTTAGATTAAATTAAAGTTCTCACATTTTCCACATAAATTAGATCAAAATCATACCAAGATGGGAACTTGCATAAGATTTCTAGTATTCTCAGGAGACCCTTGTTTTGAATATCATGCACTTTCTTAAAAACAAAAAAGAACTGGACATCTCTGAACCAGGGAGATATTGCTGGGTTTTATTTGGTTGGAGCTTGCTTTGCTTGAACATATGCTACTAAACGTTAGCTGTGAAATAGCACACACATGCACTCTACCCAAATACATACAGAAATTAGATGAGATGAACACTCTCAGAGAAGGTACCAGGAAAGGCAGTTAGCATCACTTCATCTACAGGAGGAACAACAGCTAGCAGAACAGCTAGCACAGGCCGTTACCATGGACATTGCACAAAATTGCTCAACAATTTTCCTCATCTAGGAATGGTCTTGAGTCCGAGATAAGCTGATAACTTGTCCTTGGATCTACATGGTCCTTTAACTTCTGATTCTAGCCATTTCTACATGTCCCTTTTCCATTATTAATATCTTGGCTCTTCGATGCCAAGAAGGTCTCTTGTATTGAGGTGAGAATGGAGTGAGACCTATGAGTCTTTACATAAATGAAGAAGATGACGGTTGTAACAGACGTACTTTGTGAGAAATGTCTATACTATGACAAAGGTAGTCCCAACTGAAATAACCAGTGTGGCATTCTCAAACCTAAGTTATTTGCTCCTGAACATGCTGACCAGCAGGGAACATACAGTACTGAAACAGATGCAGTAGTTCTCAGTTGATCTACCTGTTGGCATCTAGTAGATGGACTGAATGAGATCATCATTTCTGTGCTGGAGGCTTTGAACATTCAGCCAAAATTAGAATAATACCTCCAGTACCCAAGGAGGGCCTGAAGTCAGAGGTCCTGGAGGATGAAAACTTCCAAGAAGAAAAGAGCAGGTCGGTGTGTGGCCATGTAAACCCATACAAGAGTGGAAAGTGCACCCCCCACAGAATTAGGGAGCCAGAATGGGACTGACACTATTTGCCATAAGGACAGGAGCAAATGAATAGAAATGCTATGTCTCAGCCCCCTGTTCCCTTGTTGTTTTTCTCCCCCAATCCACTACATATGTATAGCCTTTGGGAATCCTTAGCACTGAGCTACCCTCTCAAAAATGAACCTGTGACCAGCAGATAGGTGTTGTGGGACAAAACATTCTTGGTGACATGCAGCACACATGTCTACTTAGTGAAGTAGGGATCCCATGAAAGACCCAAGTACAGATACGACCAAAGTCCAATTTGGTGAGCCACTAAGTTTTATTGGGATTGTTTACATGAGTAAGAGTGAGGGGTTACTTACAAGAGTAGAAAGAACTCAAAGATAGCTGTATCACCAAGGGATACTCCAGCACGGGTGACAACTCACAAAGGCTAGGCACCTGGAGCACATTGCACAGCTTACAGGCAGTTCAACTGGTTAGAGGGTCCTTTCCCAGTGATTCAACCTTTTCCAGATAGCTGCTCTAGTCTCAGAGATTTCTTTGCTGCTCAGCTTCCTTTCCTCCAAAAGGGATTCTTAGCTTTTACTGTTTATTCTGGCAGGGAGGGGCCTAGTGAATCTCATCAGTTTCAGGAACTTCCTGAAGCTCCTTTGAGTTCTTTAGCTTCCTGTTTAAAGAGCTTTTCACGGGATAGAATGTTGTAATCTCCAAAGAAACCATTACCCAACACTAGGCAAACTGTCCACAATCAATCCTAATTTCAGGAACCACTGAATGCTGCAATGCAGGACAGAAGAACTACCATGCAGGTGCAATGAAACAATCAGTTGAGGTTGGCAAGAAATGGTTGTTTTGTGTTACCCAGATGTGCTTAAGGAACTCACAAGAATCTGTACAAGTCAGAAAAGTGCACAAAAGTGAGTCAATCTGTGAAAAAAAGATGTTTTTCAGTCAGGGAAAGATCAACTTATTCATTTATGATAGCCAGGCATACATGGTAGCTGGGGCATGTCATCCCAGCATTTGAGAGATGGAGGCAGGATGATCAGGAATCTAAGGTCACCCTCAGTTATATAACATTGGAAGCCAGTCTGTCTCAAAAATGCCCCCCAAAGTAAAGTAAAAGAAAACAAGCTGGGCAGTGTTGATGCATGCCTTTAATCGCAGAACTCGGGAGGGAGGCAGAGGCAGGAGGATCTCTGTGAGTTCAAGGTCCACCTGGTGTGAATTCCAGGACAGCCAAGACAAGAGAAAACCCTGTCCTAAAAATTTAATTAATTAGTTAATTAAAAAGATAAAGAAAAGAGAAAAGAGAGATATTGCAAATTTTTTAAAAAATAGATGGATATACTTTTCTTTTAATTAACATAGAAAGTAATGGGTTTTATTAAGGCATTCTCATACATTCTTTCTGTCAATCCTCATTCCCCATGCCTCTTTCCTGACTTGCTGCTCCACTGCCCCATACTTGTACCCTCCTCCCCAACTGTCTTCTTTGCACTTTCATGCCACATGTGTCCCATTGCTCCCTCAAACCCTTTCTAATAAAAAGTCAAAGCCATAAATGGTGGCCTAGGCCTGTTGTGTCCACATCTAGGAAGCCAAGACAGGAGCATCATGAATTCTAGGCCAGTCTGAGGCATACAATGATACCATCTCTCAAGAAACCAAGGTGGAAGTGTGCTTGCTTAGAGTGTGTAAGGCCTTGAGCTCAATCCCCAGTGCCTTCAAATGAATAAATAGACAAACAAATAAATGGTAAGGAGAGCTGTGTGCCAAAGAAGGAAGGATTCTGAGAAATAGAAGAGTTCCCTCTGCCGTCTCCAGAAGGCACCCAATCTTGTGATACCTACGTTGAATCGGCAGACCTTTGCGACATCTGGAATTGAAAGTTAATAAGTCTGTGTTGTTTCAGGCCACCAACTATGCAATGATTTGTTATAGCAACAGTCGAAAACCAATAAAGCACCAAAGAAAATGATCCTGGCATACTTTTAAATGTACTTCTAGCTTGTAGTAGAAGAAATGCTGCAGACAAGGGCCTCATGGCAAAACCTCAGAAAAGGCTGCTGGTGAAATGGGGCTCCAAGAAGGGTATGTGTAGTGTTCTTCATCGTCTACGGCTCCAAGCTCAACCCTGGGGGAGGATCTTTCTAGGGCTACACATTAATAGCTGAAATAACTGTTTTTAATAAAATCACCAAAAATCAATAGGCACCAAGAATTGCTCGGCAGCTCTGCTAACGAGGAAACTCGGGGGGGGGCAGATAGGCATGTTAACTTGGTGCTCTAGATATCTATTTGCCATGGAGCCTCTGAAACGACACAGGTGTGACGTGAGACACGGTGCCCACACGTGGTGGCAGTAGGGACAGCAAAAGAGAAGTGCTGGATCCCAGAAGACACTGACTGTCACGGAGCTGCACTTGGGAACCTTGCGAGGGACACTAACAATGACTGAAGCTAGGTGCTGCACTGGGAGCAAGACACAGTTAACATCCATGGAGTTCCTTGTGCTGTTCATGAACACAGGAAGACTCCCTAGAAATTGTCCAAATAGCTGATGGCCCTGTAAGAGCAAGGACAAGGCGAGACTGTCATTGTATACTGTGGCCTGGGGTCACAAGGATATGATATCACCCAAGACTAGAACAATGAGCATAAAAGAAAAGAGATAATTCATTGATACTATTGGGATGTGACAAAACTCTTGGAACTTTGCATCTGAGACTTGGGAAACATTTCTTTTTTGGAATCTAAACTAGAGTTAAGCCTAAGGCAAGAAAACTGTGAGGCAAATTAAATTGCTTCATTAGCAAACTCTTCACAGAACATTTTTTTCATTGGCTGTGTCTTCAATGATGTGTTTGCAGCACCACAAAATTCATATTGGAAACTAAAAGACACGACATTCTGCCTTAGAACCTACATCCTGGAGAAGTCGGATGTTCACCATCAAAAGAGGATGTGTTCTTATTGTCCAAGAACAGTTTTCAACAAAAGAGGATTCAAATACGCTCCTAAGTATAATACTGTAAGAATGTAGTCTATTTTTACAATATCCTGCAAAAGAGCACAGAGAAGTAGGGACCTTGTTCCCCTGCACCAAATAAGGGAACCCTGCCATCTCTTCCAGAATGTGTGTGTGAAAAGGCGTTTTCATATGCGCCCATATTCTACTCCAAGACTCCAAGACATCTGAGCTCCTCTCTTTCGAAGTGTTTTCTCAGTGTGTAGATCCAGTGATTGCTGGTGGGTTTGCCTCTCATCTGTACAGATTGACTGTGCTTTTTGTTTTGCGAAACTCTCGATCATCTCCTGCCTTTTCTTTTCTGGTTTGTTCTGAGTGTTAAGTTAAACCATTTACTTTGATGAGATCCTAGTGTTCCTCTTGGGGAAGAACAGAAAGCCTCTTACTTGACAAGATGAAGAGGAAAGAGTGAAGCTTGGTTGTATTTAATCAGCGCCCACACAAAGCTCAAGCAAAACAAAGCCGAAAACACCCTCTTGAGTGACTCAGTCAGTGCAGTTAAAGATTTGAGGCAGCTGCAAATTCCAAGCCAGGAGGCAAGGCTTTTCTCCATGAACTTATTCAGCAGTGTGTACCTAGATGTAAATGGATTTTTAGGGGTTATTTTATCTTTGTTACATAAAGACCGGTGGCATCATTAAGTTA
This sequence comes from Ellobius talpinus, assembly GCA_001685095.1. Classification (NCBI taxonomy): domain Eukaryota; kingdom Metazoa; phylum Chordata; class Mammalia; order Rodentia; family Cricetidae; genus Ellobius; species Ellobius talpinus. Next base: position 43,685 of record LOJH01000954.1, on the reverse strand, counting down.
ACTTCATGACCTTTACTCAGGCAGAATACAGCATGGAAAAATTAGAATGCAACACTAAAAGATCTGACCTCAAGCTTAGGATTCCATCCCCTCTCTCCAGCTGTGGAAATGCTGGGCCATAGTTTAATCTTTCTGAACCTTAAGTTCTGCTTCTGTAGGTTAGGGAGCTCATTCCATGTTTAAGCCTAGACATTCATGGAATTCATACCCCAAAAGGAGAAGGCACAGAGACATACAACGGGCCCTAAAATAAGACAAGAACCCAACCATTAGCTATTATTTTGAGATTCTACCTCACACCAATCAAAATGGCTATTATCAAAAGCAAATCAAGTGGCAACAAATGGTGTTGTTGTGGGGGAAAGAAGAACTCTTATTCACACTGTGGGAGTGCAAACTGGTACAGCCACTATGGAAATCTGCACGGCGGTCCCTCAAAGGATAGAAACAGAATTACCATACAAACCAGCTATTCCATTCCTATGTAAAGAGACCCATGGGACTCTTTACCTTACTGTGAAGATGCTTGCTCTTCCATGTTGCTGCCATCTTCACAGTAACTGGGAAATCAGCCTATATGTCTGTTAACAGACAATAAAATGTGGTACATATACATAATGAAAGTTTTTTGAGCTATAAGAAAAATTAAAGTATGAAGCTTATAGGTAAATGGATATAGCTAGATAAATTATATTAAGTGGGGTAAACCAAGTCCTAGGGACCAGGGACACTTCATACTCTCTCACACACATGGATACTTTGGGTACTTCAAATTTCTAAGTATTTAACTTGGAATACCTACAGAAGCCAGGAAACTAGAAAGAAGCCATAAAATGAGGGTGGTGTCCTAAGAGAGTGGGGGGTAGTAGAATGTAGGTAATATGAAAGCTTAGAGGGGTGAAAAGGTTTAATTAGGTATAGAAGTTTTGGGGTGAGAAGAACAGGAGGTAAGTTATATCAAAATATGTATGGAAAAGTCACATGGGAACCTATTATATCATAATCCAAATAAAACATAATTTTAAGAGAGTTTAAAGGGATACTCTGCAAAGTTGAATAATGCTGTTCCTAGAAGCTGTGACTTATATATATATAAAAAAAAATTTCCAGCTGTGGGATACCACCTTATGAGGTTTAGCATCTTCAAAATAACATAAGGACCTACAATTCTTGGTTGTCAACCAGAACAAGATGGTAAAATCCAACTGCTGAAGACACCATATACTTCATCACAAGATATAGAGAAATCAAGCTGAAGTGAACTAGAATCTCCCTCCCTCCTGACTAGTTTTCACATTGTCAGAAGATGCTTTGCAGGTTGCTAGGTGGAGGCAGAAGCTGCTTGTTCTTTCCCAGCCATCCGGACCTGAAATAACCACATGGAAACTGTATTAATTACAACACTACTTGGTCTATTTGTTGAGCCTTCTTATTAGCTAAGTCTTACATCTTCAATGAACCAATTTCTATTAATCTATGTATCACCATGATGTCATGGCCTACAGGCAAGGTTCCAACAGGTTCCGGCAGGCGTGTGTCTTCTCCTTTGGTGGCTACATGGCATCTCCCTGACTCCACCCTCTTTCCTCCTCTTTCTGCTTGGAAAGTAAGATTCCCATCTTACTTTATTCTGCCCTATTGTAGGACAAAGCAGCTTTATTCATTAACCAATAAAAGCAAAACCTACACAGAAGGACTTCCCATACCAGCTAGGAGAGAATTTATTAAAAGTCTAACTTAGCTACAAACTCTGTGAACTATAACACCAAACCATCGGGCAAGCTGCGTCCAGTTGTGTAATGATGGTATAACTGTATTGGGGTCAACCAACTGTTCTTTGCTACTATCTGAGGCTCACTCTGCAGAAGGGAATCCATTTCTGGTCCTGTAAATATGCCAAAAAAAACCCATTCCTGGGATCCTGGAAAAACATACTACCATGGTTTAGCTAAACTGACAAGGAGTCAAACTGCTTTCTAAATATTTATACTAATGCCCATAGGGAAATGCTACTCTCCGGCTTAATTGGAGAAGTCACTCTTTGCAGTGAACTGTGATGAATGCAGAGACTCATGACTGCTCCAGATGCTATGAATTAAGTGACAGTTTAATGACAAGACATTTATATAACCTCCTCTGAAGCTCAGGGAATTCAGTTGAAGAGGGGACAGGAAGAATTTAAAAGCCTGAAGATAGGGAGAAGGGCTGTGAAATGCTATTTTCTGGGCATGACACAGCCATTGAAAACATCAGCGTGGCAGCGTGCAGCAGCTGCGGTTACACACACTGAGCCTGGGCTAGAATGGGCTTGTCAGCAATCAGGAATGGATGGTGGAGGGGTCACAGGACCCTGACACTTCCTGCTGATCTAGTGGCTTCTCGCAGATTCTGGAAGAGTCGGCTGTTGCCTTCTGTTGTGGACTCACTGATGAGCCCACAAGGCTCCAGTAGATGGTTCCAAATCCATGGCTACACAAATCCCTCTAAGTAAATTCACTAGGTCTACAAACAAGCAAAAGAACACGAAAGTGGGAAAGAAATTTGTAGGGAAGAGAGGGGATTGGCAGGAGAGGGAGGGAGATAGGAGATATTGTGGGGGTAAGAGTAATAAGAGCGTGTTATATATGTGTATGAAATTGTCAAAAAAAAATTTAATCAGTTTTTAAAAGCGGAAGAACATAGCCAGTGCCATGTGATTCCAAAGGATCCAGAGACCAAGGCAAGCAGAAAGTTCTTACTAAACAGTATATCAAGTCCATTCTCAGCAGCAGGCAGCATTCAGAACGATGGAGACACACACATCTCTGTAGAAAAAGTCACAAGACTACAAGTACCCATGCCGTGCTTGAGGAAGAGTGGTATGGCTTATGGCTGGGGTAGAAAGTGTTTGGAATGGAAGGATGGGGCCATGAAAAGATGGTTCAGAAAGCTGGGAACTGACATTTGGGGAGAGTAAGAGACAGGGATCCTCATGTCTCAGCAACAGAGCTGACTTAGGAGGAAAGGTGACAAGAGGTTTGACTTGAGTCCCCATCCCAGTGACTTGTCCTGTTTGTACTTTAAAACTTCGTGGAGCACCAACCTTCCTCAGCAGGGAACCCTGATGGTTCGATCCCTTTCTCCATCCCTTAGCCGCTGCGAGCATTTCAGCACATATCCCACCAGAGTTCTGTGCTTTCTTCGTATCCCTTACCAACTTCAAGCTGAGGAAAGCTGATGGTTTAAGAAACCAAGGATGAATTCTAAATACACCAAAGCCACCGTCTATTATCTTTCCTGCCTCTTCTAAACAAAGCCTGGCGGTTAATTTCCCTGGCCTGCACATGCTTTTCGTACTGGGTATCCCTGTGGCCAAATGAGGGGCTTGCAGCTCTCTTGCAGCTGAAGTGCAAACTGCGCTGCGCTTCAAGATAAGCTATATTGTTCTTGCTCTCTGATCTCATTATCTAACCATCTGCACACAAAACCATGGTTCCTGCACACACACACACACACACACTAGCACACATACACAAACACATACACGCGCACATACACATACACATAGACAATTACATCCTCTCTCTCATACACAGTCAACATGGCAAGTTGTTTGGGGAAAGTTAAACAAAAATAGTGAGAAGGTATCAAAGGAAGAATTTGCTATCAATCTTTCAATTGTTCATATCCAAGATTTGATGGTCTCATATCTTAAAAATAAAGAAAATAATTTATGTTTCTTAGCAAAATACTCTTTGTGATTTGGATGATAGGATCTAACAAAAAATATCATTTCTCTTTGAGATTGGAAGTGTCAACATGTGAACGTCTTGGTTTCTCTCTCTCTCTATATATATATATAGTTAGTTAGTTAGTTAGTTAGTTAGTTAGTTAGTTAGGAGTATAAAATGTGGGGGGAAGAGATTTAGCTTAATACACCTAGGGAAAAGGAAAGAAAGAAAGACCAGAAGAAGACATTCTGGCTGAAGCCACAAGACAACTATCTGAGAAATGTTTTTAAAAGAAAAGTCTAACAGAGGTAAATTGGAAGCACCATGAGGGGAATAGCTGATTCTACATTTTATCACAACCATAACACTTTCTAGAAAGGCACCTGACACATGGTGAGTATTGGTAAATTGTTCATTGAATGAATACATGAAAAAACCTGAACAAATTAACTTTATTATCAAGAAAGAGGAAAAACGTAAGAGGGTAGAAAACTATAGTGAAACAAGCAAATGAATGAATCATTCATACGCACCTTCATTGAGCAGTTAGTTGAGCTGTGTCCTGCTATGCAATGTGATAGGAAAGTCCACAGAGCAAACTGTGAGAGTGAGAAACAAATGATTAATCAAGTACAATGCAATGTGATTTGTGATTAGAGTCTGTAAAATACTCCGTGATATTACATGAGAACACTCTGGAACCTGCCTAAGAGAAGAGCTCAAGGGATGTCCCCCAGAAAAGAGTGATATTTGCCAAGGGGATGGGTAGATTCATAGCTAAGTAATGCGGAGAACCCTCAGGAGACTGTGTCATCAAACGGGAAAAGAACAGGAAGACAGAAGCAAGAGAAAGCACTGAGGAGGATGATGATGACCCTTGGCTGTGTGGAGAGAAGAATAAGCAGAGGAGTACAGGCAGAGCCCAGAGGACAAGGGCATCGGAGGCTTGCTGCTTGGAAGCCAGATAGAGACAGAGGCAGCTGCAGAGGGTTGTGGGCAAGCAAGCTACATGCAAACTCTGAGATAGGATCTTATGCGTGACTCAGGCAGGCCTCAGACGCTGGGCAATCTTCCTGCCCCAGCCTCCTATGTGTTGAAGTCATAGGTATGAGTCGCCACATTCAGCTCTTGAACTTGTTTTTAAACCAAATCCTGCCAATTTAGAAGACTGGCTGAGAGCAGATAAATTCTCTTGTCAAGAAGAAACAAAGCTAGTTTAGTAGTTTGAAAACTCTTGCTTTGAACACACTGGAGAACTACTGACTCACCAAAATTTGGGGGTCAATCTGAAGACATAACAGAAGGCACTGTGATGAATACAATGTCGTCCTTCCTGCTTCTCTAATAGTTCCAGCCCATCAGCATTGTGGGCCAAAAGGCTTTGAACAGCATATGCTTGCAGCTTGAGAAACGAAAACTAGGCTTCAGAACTGCTAGGGCAGTGAGGATTTAAGGTCAAGGTTCTGGACAGAAGCAAGTTCCAAAGAAGCGAAAACAGGTCCTCTAAAGTCTTCAGGGCTGTTTGTGGATCTGTGAGCTCATTAGACAGGTCATTTCTGTTTAAAAATAGTATAAAAAGTAGTTTTATTATGAAATTTTCATATATACTTTGCTTTTCTTGATCCTCCACTCTCTTGTTTTGACCCTCTATCCCCTTCCTACTGGTTCCCTTCCTTCCCCTTAAAGTTAGTCACCTTCTTAGTCAGATAAACAGATTACAGGCCTAAGTACAAAATAATCAACTAGAAAGCTACTACTACAGGACACTACACTTGGAAACACAGGCTTGTAAGACAGAATATCATATCACAGGCCTGTTTCACACACACACACAACCTTAAGAAGCTATGCTTCACTAGATTAAAAACTATAAAAACAAAATTAAGAAGACAATATTGCACAATATAGAGCTGAAAGGGACTAACATTCAAAATATGCAAAGCACTCTTAAAATTCCACAAAATGGGTAAATGATTGAAACTGAAACTTCACCAAAGGAAATATACAGAAGAATAACACACACACACACACACACACACACACACAAAGATGCTGAATGTCTGAAGCCACTAGGGAACTGCAAATTAATAAAGAGAGATACCTTATATCTACTCAGATGGGTTAAATCCAAAACACTGGTAATAATAAATATTGGCAACACTCACTCACCTCTGGTGAGCATTCAAAATGTCAGAGACACATTGGAAGAGAGTATGACAATTTCTATCAAAACTGAGAAGATCATCACATGATCTAGAATCTATGGACTTTCAAATGAGTAGGAAACTAATGCTCACACAAAACCCTGTATACTGAGGTTTAAAAAGTCTTTTTCATAGTTGTCGAAAGTTGAATGGAATCTAGCTGCCCTTCAATAGGCACTCGCATAAACAAATAATGACACATCCATGTAATGGAATGTTGCTAAGCAACATAAGGAGATGTTCTACTGAGTCATGAAAGACATTAATCAGCAGCAACGAAAACCTCAAGTTCATGTTCAAGGAAGAAGTGAATCTGGAAGTGTGTGCCATTGTGTTTCTAATTATATGGCATTCTGGAAAATAAGAAACTAAGGAAACAGCAAGATCAATGGTTGTCATTGGGTATGAGAGGAAAAGGGAATGATGAGCAATAAAATAAGGGAATTTTAAAGCATGTGTTCTGTATGGTATTATAAATGGGAACAGTTTCTTACAGCATGGCTCAGAAGCCATTCAATGTGCAACGCTAAGTGGAGCCAACCTGGAATCCTCCTCTCTGAGGACTTGTTCTTGTGGTATCTGAAGATGGACAAGCTGCCAAGGGAGAAAAGCAATCAGCAGTCCTACCCAGCTCTGACACCTACAAACCACAATGACCAGCCTAGCAAGGTATCTCAGTGGGGCAATGGTGGCACTTCTATTTGGGGGTAACCAAAAGCTGCCTAGTTGGACATCAGCCCCACTCACTGGGAAAGAATTCTTGCCTGATACTTCAAGTGTAGTCAATTACTCCATAGCTGACGAGGTCACACACTAGAGGAGAGCCTAAATGACACTTTCCTAAACCAACATAATTCCTAACATCATTCTAAACACTTATCCTTTACCCACGGGTAAGAATAGTTCTCATCTTTCATCCAAAAAGCTTCTTTTTTCCCCCAGCAGATGGAGATTATTACTGAAACCCACAACTTATCGAAATGCAGAGAACAACAGGCCACAGGGTGCTCAACCTCAACTGATACACCCACATCACAGTATCTACATCTAAGATTCAATAAGCATCACGGACCAGGGGACCAAAGGATTTTAAGGGCCAGAGGACTAGGACAGTCACTGTAAGATAGAGCATTGTATTTGTGACAAAGTACCAGCACTCATGAAATCTAAACAGTGTGGTCACCTGAACAAGACCCACAAGACCCCAGGAGGCATGTCCTTGTGAACAGGGCAAATGTCACAATTTCACCTGTAAATCAAGAGCTACAGGCAATCAGTGGTAGCCAAGAGAGGTAGAATCAGTCTTCTCCAGGAACAAGCCCCCTGATAATCTATCAAACCCTCAGGTCTAAACATATATACTAACTACTAAATACTAAATAGACTCAGTAGGCTGTGTATATACATATATATGTATGTGACAAAATAATTGAAGAAGGGGCCAATAATATAAGACATGGGGGGATATGTGAGGAATTGGAGGGGTAGGGAAGGGTGGAAATGATGTCAATATGGTACTCGTGTATGAAATTCTCAAAAACTAAAAAACATCCATTGATGTTTTTCATAGAAAAGGGATAAACACTCAAAACTTTATGTAAAAATACAAAAGACCACAAATAGTCAAAGCAATTTTAAAAAGAACACCGCAATAGCTGACCTCAAACTACACTATAGCGCTATAGTGACAAATGACAGCATGGTGCGTCCGGCACATAGATCAACTGACTAGAACTGAAGACCAACGGGGCTATGATGGCCATCTCAATTTTTGACAAAGTTATCAAAAGCAGACGCGGTGTCCTAGTTAGACTTCTTTATTGCTGTGAAGAGACACCACGATCATGGCAACTCTTACAAAGAAAACATTTAATCGAGGGGGTGGTTTACAGTTTCAGGGGTTCAGTCCATTATCATCATGACAGGGAGCATGGTGGCATGCAGGCAGATGTGGTGCTGGCTACCTCTTGACCAGAAGGCAACAGGAAGTCAAATGACTGACACACTGAGTTAAGCTTGAGACAAAGGCCTCAAATCCACGCCCTCAGTGACACACTTCTTCTAACAAGGCCATACCTCCTAACAGTGCCTTTCCCTTTGGGGGCCATTTTCTTCCAAACTACTACAAACTTGATAAAAACATAGTCTGTATAATGAATGGTACTGTAGAGGAAGAAATTTAGATTTGCATCTTGCCCTGCTCAAAATTAATGGATTGAAGACCTTTAATTTAAAACCTGAAGCAGTGACACGCTTCAAGATATAAACAAAGGCACAATTTTTTTCTTTCTTTTTCTTTGTAAATTCTTTTTAATGCATTACATCCTGACCACCACAGCCTCCCCTCCCACCACTTCTCCCCATTCCCTAACTCTCTCCCCCAAATCTACCCTTCACCTATTTTCCTTCACTTAGAGCAGACCTCCTAGGCATATCAACCAAACATGGCACCAGAGGTTACAATAAGTCTAGTCACGCACCCTCATATCAAGGCTGGGTGAGAGAACCCAGCAGGAGCAAAAAAGAGCAGGTAAGAGAAACAACTTTTTGAATAGAATACACGTAGTGCAGGTGCTAAGATGAACAATTAATAAATGGGACCTCATGAAACCGAAAACCTTCTGTAAATCAAAGGACACAATTAGGACAAAACAACAACCTAACAGAATGGGAAAAGATTCTTTTTTTTTTAACCAACTCCACATCTGACTGAGGGCTGATTTCCAAAATATATAAAGAACCCAACAAACCAAATAATCCGATTAAAAATGGGGTACATACATACATATCTAAACAGAGAACTCTCGGTTGAGGAATCTCAAATGGCCGAGAAACAAAGAAATATTCAACATCCTTAGCTGTCAGGGAAATGCAAATCAAAACTACTTTGAGATTCTATCGTACACCTGTCGGAATGGCTAAGATCAGAAAAAGTGACAGCTCATGCTGGAGAGGATGAGAAGCAAGAACCTCCTCCATTGCTGGTGTGAGTGCAGCTTGTACCGCCATTTTGGAGTCAGTGTAGTAGTTCCTCAGAAAACTGAGAATGTATCTATCCCAAGACCCATCTATACCACTCCTGGGCATATACCCAAAAGACTCTCCATCCTACCACAAGGACATCTACTCAACTATGTTTATTGTAGCTTTATTTATAATAGTCAGAACCTGGAAACAACCTAGATGCCCCTCAACTGAAAAATGTAAAAAGAAAATTGGTACATTTACACAATGGGGTATTTAAAAAAATGACTTCATGAAATTTGTGGGCAAATGGACAGAACTAGAAAAAAAAATTATCCTGAGTGAGGTAGCCCAGACCCAGAAAGACAAACATGGTATGCACTCACTTATAAGAGGGTATTAGCTGTGAAGTAAAGGCATAATTTCTTTCCTTCAAAGAATCATAAAAGCACTGGAAATAGCCCCAAGAACTGACAAAAGGATTACATGAAATGAAAATATCCATATTTAGAAAATCAAACTCTCAACAGAATGAGCACAAAGGCCTACAACCTGTGAGAAAAAAAATCACTACATAGTTGTATTTTAGTCAAGGGCTTGATATCCAGGATATGCAAAGGACAGCAAACATTAAATGTCCCTAACACAAACTCTAGCTAATATATAAGCTGATAACCAAAACAGTCAGTTCTTGAAGAAGCACAAACGGTTAATGTGTATTTTTTTAAGGTAGTAAACTTTCTTTGCCACCGGGGAGATGCAAATCAAAACTAAATAAAAATAAAATAATATTTACTATTAATAATTTCATGCATGTATATAGTTAAATATGATCATGTATACACCATTCAACCCCAATTCTTTCTATGGTCTCCCCAACACACTCTCTTTTCAACTTTATGTATTTTTAAAATTTATTATTATGACTCCTGTCCATCCATGGAAGTATGGGAATCCTACCAATGAACATTTCCTCAAAAAAGAATGATTTTCTTCCAGGAACCAGCAGCTTCCAATAGATCTTGAGTAATTAGACAAGACCTGGAGGGCATCTACCCATCTATGCCAGGGTTTGCTTGTCTTGGTCTTATACAGGTCTTGTTCAGGTAAGCCCACGTGGTGTGAGCTCATGACTACAACAGCCACGGTATGTCCAGAAGACAGAACTGCATGGCACTCCTCCCTCCAAATACCTTTTGGCTCCCTCTCACCTCAGTCAGAAATGGCTATCATTCAGAAAGTGAGTAATAAGTTCAAGGGGTCAGGGAAGAACCCTGTTCCTTGTTTTTAGTGGCATAAACTGATACAGACATTATGCAAATTAGCATGAAGGGTTCTCAAACTTTAAAAATAGAACTGCCATATGGCCCAGTTACATCACTCTTGGCTATATCCCCGAAGGGCTTTACATCCTACCACTGAGATACCTGTCAAAAAGTGGGACAGGTCTAGATGCCCAGCAACAGATGGATGGCTAATGAATATGTGGGACATACACGGTGGAGTTTTCTTAAGATGTAAAGAAAAATGCAATTATGAAATTTACAGGAAAATTGGCTTGACCTGGATATTATTTGTTAAACACAATAAACCAGACTCAGATAGACACATACCGCATTTTCTCTCTTATACACAGATACTAGCTTTTAGTGTGTGTGTGTGTGTGTGTGTGAGTGTGAGTGTGAGTGGCGTGTGTGAGTGGCGTGGGGGGCTTGTGTGTCTGTGGTGTGTGTGTGTGTGTGTGTGTGTGTGTGTGTGTGGAGAGGGTTGGGAAGGGACCTAGAAGGGGAGAAGATTGAGAAGGAGCAAAGGAAAAGGGATTGAAACACATAAGACATGAGAGTTGGAAGTGGGGTACTGGGGTAGAAGGAAGGATTTGGGTGCCAAAGCAAAGCAAGAAAAGCAACAAAAATTGTTTGAAAAAGTCACAATAAGACCTAGCACTTGGTACAATCATTTTTTAAAAAAGAAACTATTAACAATGAAAGAAAAATTTACAAACTGAATATCATTAAAATTATAACTAATGTCCTTCAAAAGATTCTCTTAAAAGTAAATGAGAGAATAAGTTAACAAAACTTATCTGTAATAAAAGGCTAATAGCAATTAGAATGTAATTGAAATAGCCTCTCAGTAATAAGAAAGAGGAGCAGCACACTTAAAACGGGCCACTGGATCCTGACATGACAGCACATACCAGTCAAGCCAGTACTGGGGAAAGTAGACACAAAGATCAAGAGTTCAAGACCAACCTCAGCTAGAAAGGAAAACTAGCCCAAGCTACGTGAGACCTAGAACTGAAAAACAAAGACATAAGCAAGATAGAATAAGCGGAACAGAACTCATATATAAGATTCCCAATATCATTAGGCAATAGAGAAAGGTGGCCCCTAATAGAATGAGGGAAACTTTTAAAGTTGAAAACACCAGCTATTTTGAGGAATGTGGAACAGGATCTCTTATGCACCAGCAGTAGAAGAATAAAATTGCATAGCACTTGGGAAGCAGTTAGCAGTTCATTAGATGGTGGTTAAACACAACATTTTTAAAAAATCTCAAAGAGAGCTTTTCCATTTTCATGATTATTAATGCTTATTAATCATGCAGAGTACCTGCGCATAAAATGCGTTGCTCAAATCTACCTTCCCCACACCCTTCCTTTCTACCCCTTCTTTTCCTCAGTCTCTTTCATGAGTTCCTTCAGGTCATTTTATCCTGCTCTTTATTGTTTTTCAGTTTCCACATATGATTCTCTCAAGGTTTTATTCAAGAGGAATGACAGCATATGTCTTTGATATACTGCGTGTACTCGTAGCAGCTTTAAGCAGATAGAATAGGCAAATGCCAGAAACAACCCACATGTCCATCAGCTGGTGAATGGAAAACAAAGCATCATTTGCAAAATAATAAAACTGAGTGTACCCACACACAGCACACGTTTAGAATAAAAACAAGCACACAGCAAAATAAACTTTTATAGACCAGGTTATGGTAACACACACCTTTAATTCCAGTAGCCACACTAGTTGCCATAGAAATCGGGTGGTGCATGCCCTTAATCCTAGTGGTACAAGATTTTAATCCCAGCCTAGAGAGGAATATAAGATGGGGTTGGCGGGACACATCTCTCAGACACAGTCTCATTTTGCGATTCTGGGAGGCAGGTTCACAATTTCAGATTGAGATTGAGGTAAGTGCCAGTGGCTGGCTGTTTTGCTATTTGGACCTTCAGGTTGAACCCCAATTTCTGACCCTGAGTTTTGTGCTTCACTCCTAGACTCAAAGTTTTACAAAAACAAGTCTTCCTCAAGATCTCCTGAGTAAATTGGGAGCACGGGGATCTTGGGAGAGGGTTGACAGGGAGCAGAGAAAAATGTGGAGCTCAATAAAAATCAATTAAAAAAATAAAAAAATAAGACAAAAACAAGTCTTCCTAAAAAGTTGCAATAGATTCTACTGTGAAAAGGTAAATTACATGGTGACTTACTAATACAAAAAAAAATCAAACTGTCTTACTGATGGTGGGTTAATTGAGGATGGTGACTAGCCCTCTGTTCCCACTCCAAGGAGACCACGAAGATGTCCTACCGTCTTCCATCCTCTACCTATCCCTTTGTCTCAGTCACCAACCCCCAGAAGCACACCCTGGGAACGCGATGGTCACACCAGATAGGCAAGCAGGTGAGGAATATTTACTTTTCTTCCTCTCCTCCAATTCCAACCCTCACCCCCAGTCTCTCCCAGCTTTGCAGAAGGCCGCCTGCTGCAGCCTCTCCTTCCTCCCTGCCCCCATTCTCAGGAGAACTATGCACATCTCCTCCAGCCTTCCTCTCCCACCCTACCCCTTCATCTCACCAACAGTTAAAGCGCTAGCTCTCTGGAAACCCACTGGCGGCACCCGTCTGAGAATCAGCTAGGCAATCATCTCCCTCCTTCCTGTCCTCCAGTTCTAATTACACAGACTCATCCTCAGCCTGGTAGCAGCCCACCTGCTGGGGCCTCTCCTTCCTCTCTGCAACCCTTCTCAGGGAACAATATAGATCCTCCGGACAGACCCAGCTTTTCACCCCACTATGGATTCCCTCAGCAGCCACTCCTTCCAGCATTTCTCAATTCCTTCATATCAGCACCCAATACACTTTCTACCCAGGATAACCGAGGGCCACGCCAGGCAACCCACAGCCACCGCACTCTCCTAAAACTCGGAAAAGGCCAACAGAGCCAAGGAAAGGCACACTCATTCCCCGAACACAAGACCAAATATCAGTACCTAGAAATGCAATCATCCTTACCCTAGATGTCTAAACGCCATCATGAAAACACTATCAACAGTGAACGTCTTCACTAGGGTCCAGCAACCCTACTAGTAGACTCTGAGAAAGCAAAAACTTCAAAATGGCTATTATAAACGTGTTCAAGGACTTTAAAGAGGGTATTAATAAATCCATTCATAAAATTTATGAAGGCAAAAACTGAAGCATAAGTCTAATTAATCTTATCAATAAAAACTGGGGGTCAGATATTGGGGTAAAACCCTGAAGTATCAGAGAAGCAGAGAGAGAGAGAGAAAGAGAGACAGAGAGAGAGGAGAGAGAGAGAGAGAGAGAGCCACAGTCCCTTCCTACCTCTTGCATTTTCCTGTCCCAAAAAGGCAGAGATCCTGGCTCCATCCTGCTTTATCACTTCCTATCTTCTCTCTGTTCAGACCTCCAGACATCTGTATGAACTGCTGAGGTCCAGCCTCGACAAGGTTCACACATTCCAGGGTAGGAGCATGAGGATGAGAATTATTAAGCAAACAGAACAGAGAGAAGAGAGAAATAAAAGACAGAAACACAGAACAGCACCAGGAGCATATTTCACCCGTGTTTATTTTCCATATGCTTATATACCCTACTCCAAAAGGGGAGGGAGAGGCAACTTCATTAACATGATGTAAGGAATAAACAGAGCATCCTTAGTCAAGCATTCTGTTGTCTAGACAGGTCATGTAACCACCACACCCTTAGACCAAGTGTCCTGCAAGCAGCCATTCCCTGAAACTTCCTGCTAATCTGTTTTGAAGGAGCAGGAAAAGATTTGAGTTCTTTGATCTTCAGTCCAGGTGGAGTGGATCCACCTCTATACTCAAAATACTAATTAACCACACCCTAGGTCAGCAGCTCTTGTTTGTAGCCATACCTGTTGTCCACAACTTTGAGAGAGCAAGAATAAGCTCAAACCCTCTAACCTTTAGTCAAGGTGGAACAGGATTCACATATAGGGGCCCTGGCACTTAAGTCATGGTTAGCTCCACCCTCTGACTCCAAGCAAGCTTTGTTTGTCAGAATATAAACAAAATATCACACAACAAAAACAATGAAATGAAATTAAGAAAACAGTTCAAGACATGAAAGCAGATCTACAATCAATAAAGAAAACCTACATGAAGGAAAACTGGGAATGAAAATTTTAAGAACTCAAGCATGAACCTCAGAGGTAAGCCTCAACAGTAGAATATTAGAGACAGAAGAGAGAATTTCAGGCATTGAAGACAAGATGGAAGAAATGGACACCTCAGTCAATGAAAATGTTAAATCTAAAAATTTCCAGGCACAAAACACCAAGGAAATTAGGGACACAAGAAAAAAAATCTATGAATAATAGGAATAAATGAAGGAGAAGAAGTCCATGTCAATAGCACAGAAAATGTTTTCAACAAAATCATAGAAGAAAATTCTCCTAACCTAAAGAATGAGGTCTCTATAAGGGCACAAAAAGCATACAGAACACCAAATAGACTGGATCAGAAAAGCAATTTCATACAGCATACAACAATCAAAACATTAAACCAGAACAAAGAAAGGATATTAAAAGCTGCAAGGAAAAAATAACATAAAGGAAGAACTATTAAAATAACACCTGATTTTCAGTGGAGACCCTGGAAGCTGGCAGAGCCTGGGTAGAGGTGCTGCAAAGTCTAAGAGACCATAGACGATTATAACCCGCAAAACTGTCCGTCAAAATAGATGGAGAAAGACATTTGATGATATAATCAATTCAAGAAAGATCTATTTACAAATCCACCTCTACAGAAGACTCTAAAAGGGAAAATTCAACCTGAGGAGGTTAACTACACCCCCAAAGCAGAAGAAATAAATAATCTCAGATTATCAAAACAAAGGGGGTTCTCTACACCACGATGACAAAATAACAGGTATCAACAAGTGCTCATTGATAACTCTCAACAGCAGCAGTCTCAATTCCCCAATAAAAAGACACAGACAAGCAAATTGAGTTAAAAACAAACAAACAAACAAACAGGATCCATACTTCTGTTGCATCCAAGAAAAACACTTTAACATGAAGGATAGATATCACCTCAGGGTAAATGATAGAGAAAGTTATTCAAAGCAAATGGACTCAAGAAGAAAATCAGTATAGCTATTTTAATATCTGACAAAATATATTTCAAACCAAAACTAATCAGAAGAGATAGAGAAAGGCACTACATACCCATCAAAGGAAAAAAATCACCAAGAGGATATTGCAATTTGAAACATCTATGCACCAAACACAAGGGCTCCCAAGTTCCCGACATAAACACTGCTATAGCTAAAATACATATGGACCCTCACACAGTGATAGCCATCTCAGTACATCCTCTTACCAATAGATAGGTTTTGTCATCAAGAAAAAAAATAAACAGAGAAATGCTGGTGACAAATGACATCATAAACCAAGTAGATCTAACATAAATTAACAGAACATTTCATTCAATTTCTCCACAATTGACCACATATTGGGTACAAAGTTAATCCCAACAGAGACAAGAAAATGGAAATGATACTCTACATCCTATCTGACCACGACGGACGTCATTAACAACAGAAACAATAGAAAGCTTACAAACTCATAGAAACTAAATGGCTCTCTCTTGAATGACAAAATGGGTCATGGCAAAAATTAGGAAAGAAATTAAAGGTTTTTTTAAAAAAAATTGAGTGAAAATTAAAACACAATATCCTCAAACTTATGGTGCACAATGAAGGCAGTTTTAAGAGACAAGTTCATAGTATTAAGTGCATACATCAAAAAAGGAGAGATCTCATATTAATCAATTAACATTACACCTGAAAACTAGAAGAAAGAACATCCAAAAGGAGTAGGTGCCAAGACTTACTATAATCCAACTCAGGGCTGAAATCAATAAAATAGAAACAAACAAACTTACAAAGAATCAATGAAACAAAGTTGGTTCTTTAAGAAATTCAGTAAGAATGACAAAACCTTATCCAAATTAACTAAAAGGCAGAGGAGAAAGATTCAAATGAACAAAATTAGAGATGAATAGGAGACATAACAACAGACATTGAAGAAATCCAGAGATCATAGTAAGATTCTTAAAAACCTGTACTCCATCAAATTGGAAACTTCAAAACAGATGGATAATTTTCTCTATAGATAGCACTTACGAAAGTTAAATCAAGATCAGATAAACAATTTAAATATATGTATAACCCCTAGAGAAATAGAAGCAGTCATTAAAAATCTCCAAACCAAAAAAGACCAGGGCCAGAGAGTATTAGCAGAGAATTCTGTCAGACTTTCAAAGAAGAACTAATACCAATACTCCTCAAATTATTTCACAAAAAGAGAAAGAAGGAACATTGTTCAATTCATTTTATGAAGCCACACCTACCCTGTTATTCAAATTACATAAAGACCCAACAAGAAAGAGAATTATAGATTATTCACCTTATGAACAGAGACGCAAAAATCCTCAATAAAATATTTGCAAACTGAATCTAAGAACACATCAAAATTATCATCCATTGTGATGAAGTAGGCTCCATCCCAGAAAAGAAGGGATGGCTCAACATAATAAATTAATGAATATAATATATCATATAAACAAACTAAAAGACAAAACCACATGATCATCTTACTAGATGCAGAAAAGATCTTTGACAAAATCCAACTCTCCTTCATAAAAGTCTTGGAGAGACTAGGGATACAAGGGACATAACTCAACACAATGAAAGCAAATTACAACAAGCCTATGGCCAACATAAAGCTAAATGAAGAGAAACTCAGAGACTACTAAAATCAGGAGAAAAAGTTACACAGCCTCCTCACACCTATTCAATATAGTACTTGAAATTTTTGCTAGACCCTTAAGAGAACCGAAGGAGTTCTAGGGGATACATATAGAAAAGGAAGAAGTCAAACCATCTACATTTGCAGATTATATAATTGCATAAGTAAATGATCCTAAAAATTCCACTGGAAAGCTCCTACAGCTGATAAACACTTTCAGCATAGTATCAGGGTATAAAATTAACACAGAGAAATCAGTAGCTTTCCTATGTACTAATGTCAAACAGACTAAAAAGGAAGTCAGGGAAACAATACCTTTCACAATCGCTTCAAAAATATATCTTGGAGTAGTAACTCTAACCAAGCAAGTGAAAGACTTGTATAACAAAAACTTTAATTCATTGAAGAAAGTAATTGAAGACGATATCAGAAGATGAAAAGTTCTCCTGTGCTCATGAATCAGCAAGATTAATATAGTAAAAATGGTCATCCTATCAAAAGAAATCTACAGATTCAGTATAATCCCCATTAAAATTCCAACACAGTACTTCACAGAGCTAGAAGGTCCATTTTCAACTCCATATGGAGAGACAAATACTCAGGATAGTTAAAAATACTTGGAATAATAAAAGAACACAGAGCTATAGTAATAAAAACTATGGTATTAGCACAAAATAGACGTATTAATCAATGGATGTGGAGTACTGGGAGCACACATCCATTGCTGGTAGGAGTTCAAACTTGTACGGCCACCATAGAAATCAGAAAACTGGGAATTAATCTACCTCAAGATCTAGCTATACCACTCTTATGTATATACTCAAGGGACACTTTCTGCTACTACAGAAACATTTAACCATCCATGTTAATTGCTGATCTGTTCATAATATCAAGAAATGGAACTAGCCTAGGTGCCCATCAATGGATTAAAGGATAAAGAAAATGTGGTGCATGGAATATTACTCAGCTATTAAAAAAATGAAATACATGGTTATATGGATGGAGCCCGAAAACAATTATGCTGAGTGACATAACCCAGACTCAGAAATAAAAATATTGTATTATTCATTTAAATGTGGATATTAGTTATTAATTCTTCAGTAAACAGTCTACAATCCATATAGCCACAGAGGTTATGTATAAAGGACTAGAGAGGAGAGATGAATCACTCTTGGAAGGGGACATAGAATATATAGTAATATATGGATGGAAGGGTGGAGGGACTTGGGACAGGAGGATCAAACAAGGAAAAAGAGGAAAATGGGGAGGAGGAAAGCTAAACTATGGGCCATTTGGGGAGTTGTATGGAAATATAAAACAGTAGAAACTTTCTAGTACACACACACACACAAAGGTGATCTAAACTAAATTTCTAGATAACAGAGAGACAAGGGTTCAACTGGGCATCTATCATCACCAAAGGAAGAGTCCAGTTCTGGGAACGGGTTACATCTAATCTAGTTGTTGGCCAATAGTGCCCTAGCAATCTAATCAATACAGGTGATTGTCAAGATTATTGATTGCTTTCCACAAACTGACAGTAAAGCCATATTGCTGAAGACAATGTCTAGACAACTCGTTGAACATGGAAAAGTCAAGTTGGTGCCTAAATAAAGTCTTCACCCTTACTGACTAGTATTCATGGACCTGGAAGTTACTCTGCATGCTGCCAAAGGAGAAGGGTGAAAACCAACCCAGCTACAAATCCTTCCAACTGTGATGATGATCTGCCTGCAAGATGTGCTAGTGAAGGAGTGGCAGAAGCTTGTGGGGATAACCAATCTGATTGGATTTAAGGACCACTCTATTAGATGGAATCCATTAGCTGTAGATGGCCAACATAAAATGAACTCAATGGTGTTTTTGGAGGTTTTTTGTCTCATAATGCTTTGTCAGCATTTTTGTTTTGTTTTCCCTTATTTTGAGTATATATATATATATATTGAGTATATATTACGGTTTTCTGCTTTGTGTTTTCTTGGAATTTCTGTGTGTGCAAATGTTTGTGTCTCCATATCTATATGTGTTTCTTATGTTATTTTTTTCCTTCGGCTCTTTTCCTTCTGCTTGTTTTGTCCTTTTCTGGTTTCTTTTCATTTTATCTTACTATTATTTTTTAGATGTCTATTTTCTTTCAAGAGAAAGAAAGAACATGGATTTGAGTGGGAAGGGATGGGGGAAGGTCCGGAAGGAGTTGTGGGGTGGGAAATCAAAATCAGAATGGTTGTGTGAAAAAAAATCTATAATATATTATATATTACAAAACAGTTGTAATATATAATATACCCTTAAAATGGAAGTCTGAAATTTAAATCTATGAAACGGAGTCTGGAGAGCAGAGCCACTGTTCTCAGGTTTCATGCCTTGCTGGTGGATGACAGCACTGATCCTGCAAATGTCAGTTGACTTGTCATTTTTATTCAAGTAATCCATGACAAGCAATGTCGCCGAGAATACAGTTTCTTTAGTGCCATTAAAAGACATAATTAAACAAAATAGAGTTTATTAAATGAAAATATAACAAACAGCAATACACACAAATGTGTGTGTATGCATATGTGCATATCTGTTCAAATGAATCTCTTTATCTGTTGTCAACATATCTGGTATAATTACTAATGGTATCTTACTGATGGTAGCTAGAGGGAATTGTAAAATTAATATGAGATGATGCAATTATGCCCCTAACTTTTATTTAATAAGGTATCATTGCAGAGGACATCAAGAAAATGTATGTCTATGCACAAGCACATTAAAGATAGATAGAATCATACAAACCATAACCAACACTGTGAATTTTGTGAGGGCCAAGGATTAAATCATCACCAATTCCAGGAATTCCTCAGAAGTGTCGATGATGAGTACTGTAACACTGACATCATTTATTTTTTAAAAGTAAAATGAAGTTGAGACCAAATGTTCAAAAGACTTTATGATGTATGGCATGTTATCAAGTCATTTATGGTATCAAAACCAAAATTTATTCCACAACTTGTCAATGAAAACAAGCTTACATATTTAGCAACATTAGTGGATTTAAACACTCGTTTAAAATGACCTAAGACATCTTTAAGATGAAAACCAATTTATCAATACAATACTTCAAATAATAACAGCCTGCCAAATAAAAAACAAGATTGTGGCACACATGCACACAAATCATTGTCAGGTTAAGAATCTATGTCTTAGAAAGATCATAGACATTACTCACCCTAGATAAAGAACCAATGAGAGACAAAAGTAAGGATATCACTAAAATCCAACATGGGGAACCAGAGCTTGATTGAGGATACTAACAGGTGCAGAAATGACTCAAAGACAACTGTGTCATAAAAATCTCACCTCAGTGTGGCTGATGGTTCAGGAAGGTCTTAGTCCTGTCGTTCACTGTACAGTTTACAGACAGGTTAACAGGCTGGAGAGCATGTCCTTAAGGGGTTTGCAGGGATTGGTGCCTATCCCAGGAAGCTTGGCTGCATGGGAGCCTATTCTAGGCTGTTCAGCTTATCTTAGGTCTCTCAAGAAGTCCTTAATCTTATATATGGTAGAAGGGAGATGCCTAATGAATATGGTCAGTTTCAGGAACTTCTGGAAACTTGTGAGTTGTTAATTTTCTGAGCTTAAAGAGCTTCTCTGCAGGAGAGAATGTTTCTCCTCCCTATAGGCATCATCTAAATGTCCTAGATGGATATAAATGATCAAGGGCACAGAAGATGACTTCTAGGAGTTCATGTTCAATATCTATTTGTTTATGTATGTATGTATGCATGTATGTATGTATGTATGAATGTATGCATGTTTGTTTGTTTTAACATCCTGACTACAGTCTCCCCTCACAATTTCCCCTCCCTCCTTTCCTACTAATACCTCCCCTCATCCACTCCTCCTCCATTTCTCTTCAGAAACAGACAGACTTCCCATGGATATCA
This sequence comes from Ellobius talpinus, assembly GCA_001685095.1. Classification (NCBI taxonomy): domain Eukaryota; kingdom Metazoa; phylum Chordata; class Mammalia; order Rodentia; family Cricetidae; genus Ellobius; species Ellobius talpinus. The sequence continues at coordinate 22,799 of LOJH01000954.1, read as the reverse complement.
ACCAGCCATGGTATAGCAAGTTGCAAAAAGACTAGAAAAAGACAAGATCTGCTGAGTAAATTGGGAGCATGGGAACCTTGGGAGAGAGTTGAAGGGGAGGGGAGAGGCAGAGAGGGGAACAGAAAAAAATGCAGAGCTCAACAAAAATCAATAAAAAAGATTAGGCACTTCCTCTTCTATTAAGGCTGAATGAGACAACACAGTAGACAATCCAAAAGCAGGCAAAAGAGTCAGAGACAGCCCCTGTTCACACTGTTAGGAGTCCCACAAGAACACCAAGCTACATAACTATAACATAAATGCAGGGGGCCTAGGTCAGTCCCACACAGGCTGTCTGGTTGTTAGTTCTGTCTCTGTGAGCCCTTATGAACTCAGATTAGTTGATCCTATGGGTTTTTTTTTGGTGTGGTGTCCTTGATTCCTCTGGCTCCTATCATCCTTTCTCTCCCTCTTCCACAGAATACTGAGAGCACTACCTAATGTTTGGATGTGGGTCTCTGTATCTGTTTCCTGTTTCTATCAGTTGCTAGGTGAAGCCTCCCTGATGACCCTTGGGCTAGGCACCAAGCTATGAATATACAGAATATCATTAGGAATTATTTAATTGATTTTTTTTGCCATTTGTGTTTGGTTCTATCCTAGGTCTCTGGACTTTCTCACCTCTGTGTTCTGTCCTTCCATCCAGTGTCAAGGGTGGGCTCCCTCTCATAGCATGGGTCTCAATCTGGATCAGTCATTGATTGACCACTCCCCCAATTTCTGTGCCACCTTTACCCCAGCAATCTTGTAGGTGGAACAAATCATAGGTCAAAAGTTTTGTGATTGGGTTGGTGTCCCACCGGAAGTCTTGCCTGCTTATAGGAGACAGCAGGTTCAGGCTCTGTATCATCCCCTATTGCTAGGAGTCTTTGCTAGGGTCACCCTCGTAGATTCCTGAGAGTTCCTTTGCGCTAGGTTTCTAGCTCATCACATCAATGCCCCCCATTCCAGTTGACTCTCCCGCCATCCTCCCCCCACCTGTTACTTCCAGATACCGCCTGTTCCCATCCCTACCCCCCATCCAGACAATTCCCCATGTCCACAACCAATGCCTATTTTATTTCTCCATCAAACTGAGATTCATGGTTCACCTTGAACCCTTCTTGTTACTTAGCTTCTCTGTGTCTGCAGATTATAGCATGGTTCTCCTTTACTTCATAACTAATATCCTCTTATATGTGAGTACAGGCCATCTTTGTCTTTCTGGGTCTAGGTTACCTCATTCAGGATTTTTTTTTAGTTCCATCCATTTGCCAGTATATTTCATGATGTCATTGTTTTTAACAGCTGAGTAATACTCCATTGTGTAAAGATACCACATTTTCTTCATCCATTCTTCAGTTGAGGGGCATCTAGGTGGTTTCCAGTTTATGGCTATTACATATAAGCCTGCCATGAACATAGTTGAGCAAGGGTCCTTGGGTATGGTGGAGCATCCTTCGGGCATAGAGCTTGGTCTTGAGATAGATTGGTTCCCAATTTTCTGAGAAACCGACATATTTATTTCAAAAGTTTGTACTTCCACTAGCAATGGAAAAGTCCATTGTATATTGCATTTATTATGTTTAGGTAAGTCCTTTGTATCCCAGATCTCTACAAGACTTTAATCATGTAGTGGTGTTGGATTTTGTCAAAGGCTTTTCCAGAATCAAATGAGTTGATCATGTATGTTTTTTCTTTCAGTTTGTTTATATTGTAGATTACAGTGACATATTTTGTATAGTGAACCATCCCTGAATCTCCAGGATGAAGCCTACTTGGTCATGGTAGATGATCATTTTGATGCACTCTTGGATTCTGTTTGCCAGTATTTTATTGATTATTTTTATATCAATGTTTGAGTGAAATTGGTTTGCAATTCTCTTAGTTGAATCTTTGTGGTATCAGGGTGACTGTAGCCTCATAAAATGAATTTCACAATGTTCATTCTGTTTCTATTTGTGGAATAATTTGAGGAGCCTTGGTATTAAACCTTCTTTGAAAGTCTGACATAATTCTATCTAGCCCTGGGCATCTTTTTGGGAGACTTTTAATGACTGCTTCTATTTCCATGGGGATTTTAGGTCTATTTAAATTGTTTATCTGATCTTGTTTTATCTTTGGTAAGTGGAATTTATCAAGAAAATTATCCATTTCTTTTAGATTTTCCAATTTTGTTGAGTATGGGTTTTTGAAATATGACCTAATGATTCTTTGGAGTTCCTCAGTGTCTGTTTATGTCCATTTTTGTTTCTGATTTTAGTTATTTTAGATAATGATTTCTCTTTCGTATTGATTTTCTAAAAGAGCCAACTTTTTTTTTAACATCCAGGTGGCAGGTCATTTCCCCCTTCCTCTTCTCCTCCTACTCCTTCCCCCATCTCCCTCCATTTCCATCTCCCAGTCCACTCCTCCCGAGTTTCTGTTCAGGAATTGGCAGGTCTCCCATAAATATCAACAAAACATGGCATATCAAGTTTCAGTAAGACTAAGCACCTCCCCATATATTAAGGCTGGGCAAGGTGACCCAGTATGAGACTAGGGTCCCAAAAGCCAGTACCCTACTCCCACTGTTAGGAGTCCCACAAGAGGACCAAGCTACACAATGTAACATATGTGCAGCGTGTCTATGTCAGTCCCATGAAGGTTCCCTGGTTGTCAGAAGAACCATCGCTTTAATTCATTGATTTTTTTTGTATTGTTCTCTTTGTTTCTATTTTATTGATTTCGTCCCTGAGTTTGATTATTTCATGGTATATACTCCTCTTGGGTGTGTTTGCTTCTCTTTGTTTTAGAGCTTTCAGGAGAGCTGATAAGTTGCTGATCTCTCTAATTTCTTTATGAAGGCACTCAGTGCTATGAATTTTCCTCTGAGCATTGCTTTCATTGTGCCACATGAGTTTGGGTGTTTTGTGGATTCATTTTCATTGAATCCTAGGAAGTCTTTAATTTCTTTATTTCTTCCTTGACTCAGTGATAATTCCGTAGAGAATTGTTGATTTTCAATGAGTTTATAGGCTTTCTGTTATTCTCTTGTTGTTGAAATCCAACTTTAATCCATGGTGATCTGATAAGATACAATAGTTTATTTCAACTTTTTTTGTATCTGTTGAGCCTTGCTTTGTGACTGAGTATGTGGTTAGTTTTGGAGAAGTTTCCATGAGGTGCTGAGAAGAAGGTATGTTCTTTTGTGCTTGGGTGAAATGTTCTATAGATGTCTGTTAGGTCCAATCGATTCATTATATCTGTTAGGTCTATTATTTCTCTCTCTGGATGACCTGTCCATTGGTTAGAATGGGGTCTTGAAGTCTACTGTTACTAATGTGTGGAGTTTAATGTGTGGTTTAAGCTTCAGTGATGTTTCTGTTACAAATGTGGTTGCTCTTCTATTTAGGACACAGGTGTTCAGAATTGAGATGTCATCTTGGCAGGGTTTTTTCCCCCTTTAATGAGTTTGAAATGTCTTTCTCCATACTTTTGATTAATTTTGGTTTGATGTCTCTTTTCTCAGACATTAGTATAGCTATACCAGCTTGCTTCTTGGGTTCATTTGTTTGGAAAACCTTTTTTGAGCCCTTTACTCTGAGGTAATGTGTAGCAGGCTTCCTCGCCCCCTCCCCAACCAGCTCCCAAATTGTGACATGGAGACTTATTAATTAACGCATGATTGGCCTTAGCTTATGCTCATTTCTGGCTAACATTTTTGTTTAACTTAAATTAACCTGTTTCTTTTCATCTACATTTTACTTCTGGGCTTTATACCTTTCTTTCTGCATGTACTGCTTGCCTGCTTCTTGTGTCTGGCTGACTGGTGACTGCCTGGCTTCTTGCCCTGGGTGTGTTCCTCTCTCCCTCATTCTCTTCTCCTTCTTCTCTGTTGAGCCTAAATTTTTCCTCCTACTTCTTCTTTCTGCATGCCAGCCATGCCTATCCCTCTCCTGCTTAGCTATTGGCTGTGTAGCTATTTATTAGACCAATCAGGTACCTTAGGCAGGAAAGGTGAAATAAATACAACACATCTTTCCATAATTAAACAAATGCAGCTAAACAAATGTAAAACATCTTAGCATAGTTAACAAAGGCATCATAAGGAAATGTAACACATCTTTATGTGATTAAAATAATATTCCACAATAGTGCTGGCTGTCTTTGATGTTGAGGTGTTTCCTGTATACAGTAGAAGGACAGATCATATTTTTGTATTTATCCTATTAGCCTGTGTCTTTTTATTGGCAGATTGAGTTCACTGATATTGGGAGATATTAATGACCAATGCTTGTTAATCCCTGTTATTTTGTTGTTGTTTTTGGAGGTGGTTTTGTGTGTGTGTGTGTATGTGTGTGTGTGTGTCTTCCCTACTTTGGATTTTTGCTGGTGTGAGATTATCCCTTGCCTGTATTTTCCTGGATGTAGTTAACTTCCTTGGGCTAGGGTTTTCCTTCTTATACCTTCTGTAGTGCTCTATTTGTGGTTATATATTGTTTAAATTTGATTTTGTCATATAATATCTTATATTCTCCATCTATGGTGATTGAAAGTTTTTCTGGGTATAGTAGTCTGGCATCAGTGGTCTCTTGGAGTCTGTAAGAGGTCTGTCTAGGCCCTTCTGGCCTTTAGAGTTTCCATTGGGAAGTTGGGTGTAATTCTAAGAGGTCAACTTTTATATACTAGATTTTTTTCCCTTGCAGCTTTTAATACTCTTTCTTTGTTCTGTATGTTAGTGTTTTGATTATTATGTGACTTGGGGACTTTTTTCTGATCCAATCTGTTTGATGTTCTATAATCTTGTAGTTTTATAGGCATGTCCTTCTTTAGGTTAGGAAAAATCTCTTCTAGATAATTTTAAATATATTTTCTGGGCCTTTGAGCTGGGATTCTTCTTTTTCTATTCCTATTATTCTTAGGTTTGGTCTTTTTATAATGTCTCAGATTTCCTGGATGTTTAGTGTTAGGAGTTTTTTTAGATTTAAAATTTTCTTTGACCAAAGAATCTATTTCCTCTGTTCTATCTTCAATGCTCGAAATTCTTTCATCTTTTGTATTCTGTTGATAATGCTTGCATCTGTAGTTCCTGTTTACTAACCCAGATTTTCCTTTTTCAGGATTCCCTCAGTTTATGTTTTCTTTATTTTTTCTATTTTTATTTTCACATTTGAATAGTTTACTCCGCCTGTTTGTTAGTTTCTTCTTGGCTTTCTTGGCATTCTTTAAGGGACTTATTGATTTCCTCAAATTTTTTGTTTGTCTTTTTCTCAATTTATTTAGGAGGATTTTTCATCTCTTCTCTAAGAACTTCTATGACCTTCATAAAGTTGGTTTTAAGGTCATTTTCTTGTGTTTCGGCTGTGTTGGAATACTCAGATCTTGCTGTTGTAGGACAGCTGGGTTCTAGTGGTGCCATATTGCCCTGGCTGTTGTTGATTGTGTTCTTACACTGGCATACAGGGAGCTGGGTTTTGGATGTTTAGGTCTAGGTGCTGATTTCTGAGTTTGTCTTTGTTGGGTGGGTGCTTTGAGCCTTGGTTTCTGTTTCCTCTTAGGTTTTCTGTTCTTTGTGGCCTGGATTTCTGGCAGCCTGCATGATGGTGTGGGAGGGCTTGGGTGTTAGGATGGGTCTTTGGGTACAGAACTTAGGGAGTGGGACAGTTCAGCTGGCAGGTGGGTCATTCACGTATTTTTCTGATGGGTGTGGCCTGCATCTGAGTCACAGGAGTCTGCCAGGCAGTGTTCAATTTTTTTCGAGGGTTTTACTTTGCAGTGGACTGGCGTGGAACTCACTGTAGAGATCAGGCTGGCCTTGATCTCACAGAGACCTGTCTGTCTAAGCTTCCTAAATATGTTGGGATTAAAGAGGTTAAAAGCAAATATAACATTGCCCAATTTTTTTATCTGAGATAGGGTTTTATTGTCACAGATCTAGCTGACCTGTGACTCACTAGGTAGATGAGGCTGGCCTTGAACTCATAGAGATCTGCCTACCTCTGCCACTCAAGTACTGGAATTAAATTTGTTCATCATTATGACTGCATTTTAGTTACCTGGGCATTTCCTTTGTGCTGAGAACTTGGTCTTGGGGTGTCTTATGCCAATACTGGTCCCTTCTGGGTTTCATTTGGTTTTGAGACAGGGTATTACTATATAGCTGAGGCTAGACTAAACATCACTATATTTTCTTTCTGTTGCAGTGAGAGTTACCACAAACAACTTGGGGAGGAAAGGGTTTTTCTGGGTGGGGTACACCTCCACCTCATAGTACTTCATTGAGGGAAATCAGGGCAGGGGTTCAAGGCAGGAACTTGGAGGCAGGAACTGAAACAGAGGCCAAGAGGGAATGCTGCTTACTGGCTTCCCTCAGACTTAAGTTCAGGTCTTTCTCTATACCTTTCTTATACCTGCAGGGGTAGCACAGGGGTAGGACCTTCCCATATCAATCATTAATCAAGAAAATGCCCACATATTTCCCTATAGGCCAATTCAATGTAGGTAATTCCTCAACTGGTGTTCCTTTTTTCCAGATGACTCTACTTTGTGTCTAGTTAACAAAAAAGCACATTCACAACGTGGCCTGTGGTACCCTCAAGTTTGTAATCCTCCTGCCTCAGCTTCTGAGATACCAGAAGTATGCCTGCATACCTGGCTTACTTCGAGGTCTTATTTTAAAAATAGTTCATGTAAACACACACACACACACAAACCATAAAAACTTCCTTAGCTTTCTGAAAGAAAAAAAAACGTAAATCATTAGAAACAAAAAATAAGTCGATGTGGCTTGAGTGTCGAATATGAACTAGAATGGGAAGAAACTGAAATAAAAATGGCTGGGTGGAATTCCATTATTAAGAAAAGGAATAAAAAATGATAACTGGAGTGCAAATTAGAGATAATAAAATCTGACCCGAGGCAGAAACATGTCAACAGAGATAAAGGCTCGGATTCGAGAGATATTGAGATGGTGGATTGCAGGCACGATATACAAAGTACTTCACCATGAGCTCCACCCAGTTCCCCATGGACCAGAAGGGATGCTGGCTATGCTACGGCCGAGCTGATATGGACAAGCAGAGACTCTCTAGCCCTGGTGGGATGGACAGGGCTTGACAGGCAGTCAAACTCCAAGCAGGGAAAATGAACTGAGATCTCCAAAGTTTTCAAGTCTGGTAACACACAGAACAGAGGTACCATTAACTGCTCAGTTCTTTAATTTGCATAACCACGCGTGTTTTTTTGCACTTGAGTGACTTCCAAATCTACGCAACTTCTCTGAAAACTGGAGAATTATTTGTATATGTTGCTCTAAACACACGATTTAGAATGAGGTGTATTTTTCACTTAAAATATTTTCAAAATCACACCAATTAGGAACCATAAGGAATGGAACGTAGACCAATAAAGTAGGGCAGCCTGACAGATGATGTATCACTTTTAATCATGCGGCACATGCAGCTGCCAAGTGCGATTTTTTTTCTGTTGAAGAACACTTTACAAATCATTTGACTTATTCACAGATCTTTCGGAGGTAGCAGAAAAGCAGCTGGATTTTATGGAGCAAGAGTCTGCATTGCTAATTCACAGCCCTTCGACACACTTCCCTGGTGAAAGCAAACAGCTCACAACAAGCTCTCCTCCCGTGATTAAGAACCGGTGGTGCTCCATCTTCCTTTCCCTGTAATTACCAATATCTTTTAAGGCAGAAAGTGTGTTTTCTGTTCATTAATGGTAATACTACCTAGGCAGACCAATCAGTTAAGCCCGTGATCATGCATTGCTGCAGAAACCAAATTACCCTCTCTACCAGGACAAAATCAATTAACACCACCAGGGATGTCATTATCGTCACATTATGTCACTTGATAGTCTCTGGGGCCTATAAGTGATTTAAATTTTTTTTACAGCTATAATTCTAGTGTGCCTGTGTGGCACGGAGGTGGCAGCCTTCACATTGACAAGGGAGACTTCTATTATAGGGGAATTAATTTTACAACATGGAAACCTGCAAGCCACCATTTTAGGACTTTGAAAGAAAACATTTGTCTACCAGGATAGCTCTACAGCCTAGATGATTTGCCATGTGCAAGTGTATTTTAAAGGTCTTTTTAAACAAAAGCCAACTTGGCTGGATCCAGGAGAGACTTTCCTCAGTGCAGAGTAAATCGGGCACTGGAAATCAATCAGAGCATAGCAAACAACACAGAGGCTGCAAGCCCAAGGGTCTGGAGTTATGATTTCTTGTCTAATCAAATAGTTTCCCATCATGAAAAATAACAGAATCCTAGCGTTGTGAAATTAAGCACTGACTGCGTTAGGAAAAAGGCAATGAAGTACCGTGTGCCTGGCAGAGCCAGCTTTCACTTGATAAGGCTAGAATCTATGTCCTAAGATCTGAGGGCATTTCACGATGGAGAAGCCAGCAGTTTGAACCCTCGGAAATGAGCATTGCTTATTCTGTGGACCGGCTGGCTTGGTGGCCAGGCCCTCGGAAGAAAACCACATCTGACATCATTCTCTTTTGACAGTTGCCTTTTCTTTTCCATCCCCTGAACTCCTTGTCACTACCAGAGAATATTAAATGGGATCTGAATTTAGAGTTGTCGTTGCTATTAACAAGGAATAATAATAATAGTAAAAAAAAAAAGAAAAGAAAAGAAAATCCCAACTAAATTTAGCACAATATTTTAACATGGCTGGTTTCCTTTTTGAAAAGTAGACCCAACTTCTGTATTTTGGCCTCCATCAGGGGGTATTTAATTAAGTCTATTCTGTCTAACATGATCTGATGTCATTGTACAAGGATATGTTCTTTGTTAGCAGCACTCTTAGTTTCAGACTCCTCTGTGTATTTGAAACCATGGTAACAGAGCAGTAAGCTAAAGCCAATGAGATAATGAGATATTCTCATTGTAATTGTGTTTCATGAGGGCACAAGATCCCACGGGTGGTATCTCACTGTCTTACAACTGCTAACAGAATTTAAGAAGCAAGCATACATTAGCATGGAAGTGTTTTCCATAACAGCCGTGTAAACATTTGTGACATGGCATTTTTTAGTTGTTCCCGGCACATAAAAGTGTGTAATGTGCATTTATGTCACAAAAAGCCATACAATTAATGAATATCAATATTTAAAAAACCTTAGAACTTCAAGGAACTTCAGATTTTTTAAATGCACCAAGCAGGCTGTAGGGATGCTGTTTTGCATTATAATTATGAGCTGGGCTATGGTTTATGAGGGGAGGGATCCATCAAAGCAAAGAAAAAGAGCAGCTAACCCTTCACCTCCCAAACACCCCATTGGAACCTCCTAGAGGAGGGACAAGACTCACCCTAAGAGAGGCTCCCCGGGCTTTCATGAAGAAAGTCACACGGTGAGTTTGTAAGACAAAACCTTGAAAAGAGAAAAGGAAAACATTTGGGGACTAATACCAAAATATTTACAAGCTACTTTTGAACAGAATCAGAGAGGAGAACAGCTCACTTTCAAGGGTTTTCTCTTCCTCTGGTACTGTTTGAAGTTTGCCCACCATTTGTATTTGAGTTGCAGATTTTATGCACAAGTCACTGAATCCATGTTTTCCATCCTGATGAGGTTGCCCTAACAGGCACTGGATCTTTTAATAAATAATTTAAGACCAAAAAAGAGGCAGTGCAATATAGGATGGCTGTCTGATTAAGCAGGGCTAAGATTTATGCACTCTGGTGTTACAAGGCTTCCCACCAGGAGCCCTGCTTTAGACAAGAGCTGGCCTGAGACTGCGCCTTGGTCGGCTTTGTGGGGCCAGTGGCCCAGAGGACAAAGGTGATCTTGTACGCTGAACGTGGTCGCTGGGGATTTGGTTTGCTTTTTACTTCACAGACAAAGGATGTCTCTCTCTGGTTTTTAAAATATGCCGGTGTCATTTCTAAAATGTTTTGGCATATGGAACTAAATCAGTGTCAACACCATATTGACAGAGAAAACCATTCAAGTGCTACAGTTGTGTGTATGGGAAGGGGTCTTTTAATACATGGATAGTGACACATTAGTGCCTCTTAAGGATCTCTCTCTCTCTCTCTCTCTCTCTCTCGTGTGTGTGTGTGTTTGTGTGTGTGTGTGTGCACGCATGTGTGTAGTTGGGAAATAAAATCTGCGCTATGAGTATTTATTCCAGAAGAACTTGTTACAGCAGTGGAGAATACAGCCCTCATCTCCGTGAAATAAGGGTGGCCTCATCACTCACGGCTGCTGCAGCAAAACACAAGCACGAGTGGGTAATGAGGCTGCCCCTCCAGAGGAGTGATAACTTCTATATCAGAGCTGTCGTGACCCATTAGGGCCTCACATCGCCTGTTCTCGGCTGTGTGTCCCAGTCACTCCTTTCTTTCTACATCTGAAAGGGGAAGACCTCATTTTCTTTAAAACTCCTCCTCCTTGTTCCTGACAAATAGGAAATGGCTGTCAGGTTTGAAGGCTCCCCTTGGGTGCCATGTTGAAACGTTCAACAAAGACTAGAGTTGACAACATTGGCAAGAGTTAGAGGAAGACAGTCATAACCATTGCAAAATGGCTTTCTTGTCTGGGCTTTGAAACCTTCCTTCCTTTTATTCCACATCAGCTCATCTACTTGGTTAACCCTAATTTTAGTGGATGAGATAAGAAATAGGAGATCAAATATGTTTTCAAAATATTAGAATCCCCAAAGTGTCACTCTTAAAACAGACTTTGTAATGTACTTTCTCCAATCTGAAGCCTTTTAGCACCATAATTTAGCCCAAGAACAGCAGGTATTGACAGAAGCCGATTCTATTTTGTTAAAATGATAAGCAGAGGCTGGCATTGATTTTTTTCTCTATATCCCTTGCCTTCCATTATGACATAAGCCAACAATTCTAAGTTTGGGGAGGGGTATATATATATATATATACATGGAGTGGAGTGGCAAAAATCCTCATTTTTTTTAAAGCTAAAGGAACTGGCGGTAAGACACAAAGAAGTGGCTGGGCACCTGCTCCCTGCTGAGGTAGTGGAATCCGAACTATGATGGAAGTTCTGGGTGGGGTCAGCAGTAATTGATTGAACATGGGCAGCCGAGAAATGTCTTTCTTGGGGAGTGTGCACTCCCTGGCACCTTTTCCATCTCTACTGTGAAAGTTTGGAACCCAGGGCAGTGTAGGTGGAATATCTACCAGGCTCCTCAGGGAGGGAGAACCCAGTGATGGATAACACCACACAAGCAGGTCAACGCCTCCTTAGACACGACTAGAAAGAACTCCTTCTAGAGAGGTTTAGGGCACTCAAGGAGAGGAATTCCATGAAGACCACAGCAATGTCTGACCTTGGATGGACAGAATGGCAGAGGAGGGGGTAAGAACACAAAGCATAGACTCAAAGCCTACCTTTGAGTCCTGGCTTTCTCCATTTAAAAACAGGGTGATTCTCATTTGCAAAATCATGAATACTGTAAATAACACCTACTATATAGTAATATGTCAGTTGAAATTACATATCTGCATATAATCTTGGTTAACATACTAGTCAAATAAATATAATAGTCATCATCTACTTCATTTGTATGGAAGTAGCGAGCAGAGCAAGGAGCATGGATGAGGAACATTTTCTTCCTCTTGGGGAGGAGATAAAAGATGATACGGGCACTGTACAGGTACTACGGAGATCAAGGAAGAGTGTATATTAAGCACCACAGAAACGGCAAAACACAACACAAATAGTATTTCAAGTTATAGTTTAAGCATATAAAAGTCACCGTCTATCTGCAGACAAATATGGTTATAAAGATAAACACTATCTCAAACTCTAATATTGTTCCTTTTCTTTAAAAGAAAAAAACTTCAAAACATGAAACAAAAAGTAAATCAACCAGACAAACAAGATGGCTCAGCGGGTGGAAGCACTTGCCATGGCGGAAGGAGAGACAGGGCTTCTGAGATTGACCTGGAAAGTTCACACGCGTGCTGTAGCGTGTGTGAGCCCGACTGCACTAATACTCAAGACAGCAGCAATTCTATTAAAAATATCAGCAAGCCAATCCTCCTCCTCCTAACTCATTTCTAAATGAATCGCTCAAAGAATGTCCTGAGGATTCTTTGATCCTCTTTTCTTTGACTCCATCCTGGGAAGCCTGGGATGTGGCTACAGGTGTTTTTGCTCTGTGGGCTGCTTCTTGGGAAGGAGAAAGACAAGCAGTGACAGAAAGAGGAAGGCAGTGGCATCAAACTGAGCCGTGTGCTATCCAGAGATTGGTTTAAAAAAAGTCACATTTTTGATGTAGGAAAACCTGACAAAGATGCTTATATGGGAACTATACTAACTCAGCTTTGAGAATAATAAATGAGCTTTAAAAACAAATCAAACCAGAATTTGATCCTAACTTGTTCCAATTTCTACCCGAAAGGATGATATAAATAGGGATTTTTCATATTTTGCCTGATACCTCTACCTCCTCCAAGTCACCAGCAGCTTCATGAGTGCCTTCCCTAAGTAGGTTTGCAGACTTCAGAATTAGCCCAAAACACTGATGCTTACGTTCTCTGCCCTTTGCCTGCTACTTCCTGAATTCCTCCATTGCTAGCTCATTTGGACCCAGGGGTATTGCAGTAGTTGTCAGACAGTATCTATCAGCCAGTGGTAGTTGAGGCTGGAGAAGTTTACCAGTCACTTCCTGTTTCCTACGAGGTTTTACCAAGACGTGGAGTAGAGACCCAAGACAGAGACACGGAGTACCGAGAAGGAATGGCTCCCAGAGGCAGCACCAGTGTGGCGTTTGGCAATGTTTGAAGGACAGGATTCAGAGAACTTCAAGCAAAGCCCACAGAGCTCACTTTTCTATGTTTATCCCACTTCTCTCAGTCATGGGGAGGGGTAAATTCTCGGTACCTTACATAGTCTGTCTCGTCCAGAGCAATGGCTAATCTTGATGGTCAACATGCCTGGAGTCTTGGGGATAAGGAAAGCGTGCTTCTGGTGTGTTTGTGACGCTGTTTCCAGAAAAGAGTCACATATGGAAAGTAATGATGGGAAGGGAAAGGAAAGGAGTTTGCCCAAATGTGGGTGCTACCATCTGATGGGTGGGGGAATAGCAGGGCGGGGAGAAGATTACTACTGCAGCCATTTTCTCTCCTTGCCTCCTGCTCACCACATGAGCTGCTCCGATCCATCAAGCCCTCCCCGGCACTAAAGGGCTGCAACCTCTGAAATGGTGAGCAAAAATCACCCATTCCAAATCCCTTAGACTGCTTCTCTCGGTTGTCAAAAGCAGTGGGCCTGACTAGCACGTTTACTTAACGTACATGTCACCCTGTACATTCCTTCTGTTAATTCTGCCTCACAGAATTATCCATGAGCTATGTCTTGCTGTGTCCTTCAGATCGTGAGAGCTGAAAATGACTCCCTCAGACCCATAGATTCTATGGCTGAGGAAGCCCAGTGCTGCAGGGCCAGCGAGGGCCCCTTGTGCTTAGACTAAATCCCCCGGGGCTGCGAGATAGCCATTTTGTTCATTGTTTCTCACAACTAATGCAGTCTCACACACAGCATAAGTACGCAGCTTGTCAGATGGATTAATAAATGAATCGGTCTCCTTTTGACCCTGTGGGTCTCTCACATTTCCCTCTTCTTGTATGGTGCAGCTCTAAGAACAAACTCAAGGGCTGCTGTTATTTTGCCACTTAACATCCAACTCTTCAACTCTTTTCCTCTCTTTTCAAACACCCACTCCCTGCGCGCGCATGCGCCCCGCCACCGCCCCCCTGTCTCTTTCCATTGTCTCTAATACGTCAAGGTTTCCAGGTTAAAGCCACCAAGTTTGGGCTAAGGAGCTGTAAGGTAGGGTGTGTGTGCTCCCATTGCTGCCTTGCCTCCTGCTTCAGTCTAACATTTCCACTCAACCTTACGCCGGATCCAGAAGGCTGAAAACGCCACACACATGCAAACGATTAGAACGAAGCATACCTTATGCCACATTCATCCTGTGAAACTTCAGTTCCAGCCAGCTTCAACAATTTAGGAGATTACGATGGCAAAGCAAATGACCTAAGTGAAGGCTGGCTGCCCACCACAGCACGGTCAAAATAGCTCATGCTTCCCCTCTTAAGAAGCCCTAACTTCAACGTGACAGGGACCCGTGCTCATACTCACCCAGTCCTATGAACTTCGGGCTCTGGTATAGCCTACACCGTGCCCCACCGCCACCCCTGTTGTCCTGTGCCCCTCCCCTATCCCCAGGGAGTACCAAGGTACCTGTCAAGTATAAGGGGACCCAAGCATTCCTAATTGTATTCTCCTAAAATCCTTCACCAATTCTGTAATAAAAATGAGTGTTAATGATCCCCCCAAAACAGGAGTTTGAGGAAAGTCTTTCCCTTTTTAATACTCAAAACTACACTTTATAAAAAATTTCCAGATCTGAAAAAGAGAAACACTCAGAAAATGGAATACATTCATTAGTGAGTACTAATGCAATAACTGAATACACACAGTTTATTATTCATGATTTATCTGAAATAAGAACAAAGTTCTTGAGTAGGAGGAAAACGAGAAATTTACAATTATTTCTTAACAAACAAATCTCAGAAAGTTTACTTTGGCCATTAAGTTTACAAATGTCGAATTATATGTTACATTCTTGCTTTACCTTCCGAAAAGAACTAGTTCAAAACCAACTTTCTATTCATGTAACACGTTTCATGTTTTTCTGAATCAATAATGTCTGGTTGATTAATGTGAATTTTTAAACTAAAACTGTTCAATAGTTGAATCTCTTGCAATGGGGAGTGGAAGAAAAGCTTGATTGTAATGATAAAGGACCGCAGCACATCTAGGATTTACGGAGCTGTTTCAGGTTATCCTTGGAGAGATTTCTCCCCGTGTTATGACCCTGTCTTGGGCATTTTACAGTCATCGTGTGAAGAGCTGACTATAAATAGATTGCTTCTTGCCACTGATTCTTAGAGCATTTTGAAGAAAGAACATAAAATAGAAGCGTGGAAGGTTTGCGCTCAATGGGACCTTGCAAGACCCTTTGTCAAACACATTAATTCACAAATGAGAAAAGAAGGCCTGAGAAACCCAATGGCATGCCCAAGGTCATTTACCTTGTGAGTGGGCTCTCCCCGATTTCTGTTCCTCCAAGGTTTGGAACTCAGTATGGTACATCACTAGTTTAGAAAACTTCCCATTCTAGCTTTGACAATATTTATATTTAGAAGATGAAGTAGTATAATAAACATTAATATTTGGGTTTGTGGTGTTCAGAGTTTGTTTGGGTGTTTGGAAAACCGTCAGGGAAGCGTCAATTTCACGTTTGTGACGAAAATGAGACTCAGAGATGCTCAGCACCTGCAAAGACAACACAGCTGGAGCGCGCTACAGCATGGCTGCAGAGACACAACCTTAGCAAAATTGGATGCCCACGCATTTAGGGTTAAAATGCAGAATTTAGCCAGAACTGAGAGTTACAGTGAAGACATGGACAAGCTCTTTGGTAGGACTAATCGTATGGATGTCCCGTCAAGTGTCTTGTTCCTGATTGTTCAGCCAAACACTGAACTGGGCGTCCTGTGAGACTTTGCAGGTGGAATTACAGTCACTCATCAGTTGAACTGAAAAGAGGGGGTTTACCCCTATCATCCAGGAAAGCGCTATGTAATGACTCACACCTTCAATAGAAGAGAGGAAGATAGAGACAAACCAACCAATCAACCAACCAATCAACCAACCAACCAAACAAATAAAAAATAATCCACAGCCAAAATGTGAAGCAGCAGGCAGGTCACAGAGACCCAAAATGTGAGGTGGCCTTTGACTTGTCCCCATTGGTGCCATATGACAAAAACCATGTAGCTAGCTGGGAGAAGCTGAGAACAGCCCAGGATGGCAGCGAGCCAGGGAAATCGAATTCTACCCACATGCCGAGTGAGATTAGAAGCACATTTATCCTCAGGGCCTCCATAAAGCAATTCAACACTGCCAACACCTTGATTTCAGCCATGTGAGAATCTAAGAAGAGAGGCAGCCAGGCCACACTGGGGCTGAATTTCTCCTTTGGAGGATACTGAGACAATCCATGGGTGTTGTTTGAAGCCACTAAACTTGAGTCAGGAGGCTAGGGCAGTAGAGGAAATTCACACAACTATAACTGCTTTAGACCCCAGGTTGTCTCTGTTATTATTTTGGGGTCCCCTGCTTCATTCTTCTTCATGGGTTCTTACTGGGTATAAGTCCAAATACTGATAGCTACATAAAAGTCAAGATCCATGGCTTTACTTACCGTGACATTAGAGGCACCAGTAACTCCTGGATACCTGGCTTCTGCTAATCATGTATCCACATGTATGGCTTCAGTTTGAGGTCAAGTTGACTTCTCCCAAATCCAGAAGCTGGAGATACATGTGGCCATGCCCTTACCAAAATGGTGCCAACAAGAAGGTCATTACACTAAAGGGAGTAGAGACAGGAAGCCATGTGAAGGACAGAGACATGGTCACTTTGTAAGAAGTAGTGAGCAAAAGTTAGACTCTTACCACAATCAAATGGAGCATCCTTATCCTGCTGTGAAAGCGATCGAATATGTGGGAGGCAGAATGGAGTGCTTCTTTGAGCAAGGCTGCAACATGATGCGAGTGAGCCTTTTCCTATCATTTTATAAACCGAGCATTCTTTTTGGGTGGCCAGGGAGTAGGGAGGGGAATGCAGAAAACCGAGTAAGTACCATTTGGAAGGCTATGCCTGAGTGCGGCAGAGTTGAGTTCATCTAAAGCACTAAATCCCAGATGCTCATAATAATTGTGATGACAGCTACAATCACTGGATATAAGAAAGAGAATAAAGAATTAGATCTTCCCCTAAAAGCCTGGTGTTTGATTCTCACATGTGTTTAAAATTCCTGACTGATATAAAAATGGATCATTTGAGAGAGGTCCTTTTGGATGATGACAATACTCATCTCATGAATAAGAGCAAGGGGAAGCTATGATGAGTAGCCCGAAGCTGGGACTCTTGGAAGAGCAGAGTTAACGGATACTTTGGGTATAAAGAGATGAGCCTTGAGAAATTTCATCTGAGAAGTCCATGAAGATGTAACAGCTAAGGCCCGGGGTAACAGGGAAGCAGAATGGAGGGGATCTTAGGTTTGGGAGTGAGGTGTCAGTTTCAAGATTGACTCTCAAAGGCATCGGGGTCTGTTGGGCATCTAGTAGCTGGGTGGAGGCAGTGTTCATGCACAGTCATGACTGTTTTTCATAGTCTCAGTCCAGACACTGCCTAAATTTGAGACTATAGTACATTGGCCTGTCTCAGCTCCCCTCTTAATTCTCTCCTCTCTTGGTTTTCCTTTAATTTCTACTTTTTAGAGAATTTCTTTGATTATGTATTTATGTCTATGTGTGTCTCTATGTAAGTATGTGCATACATGCACTGACAACTCCAGAGGTCAGAAAAGAGCATCAGATCCTCTGTAGCTACAATTTCAGGTGGTTGTGAGCCACCTGATGTGAATGCTGTTGGTTCTCTTGGGTTCTCTGAAAGAGCAGAAAATGCTCTTAACTGCTCAGCCATCTTTCCAGCCCCTTCTCTTGGTTTTCAGAAGAAAATTAAACATCTCATAGACACAGGAATGCCATATGGGCCTTATGACTTTTCTTTTTTGTACCTAGACATCCAGATTGAGAACTGGGCAGGGCGGTAGGCATTTTTAATATGTCAACCTGGCTGGGCCACAGAGCTCAGATATTCCATCAAAAAGTATTTTGTGATGTTTCTGTGGGGGTGTTTTGGAAGTGAGCAACATGTAAGTGGGTGAACTCTGAGTAAAACAGATAGTTCTCCATAATAAGCGTGAGCTTTATCTACTGAGTTGAAGGTCTGATTAGAAGAAAACACTAACAGCCTCCAAGCAAGATGTTCAAGATGGATGGCCTATGAACTTGAACTGCAGCATGAGCTCCTGTCTGGGTCTCGGTCAGAAAGCTCCCTCTGCCTACTTTGATTGCTAGCCAGCATCCACAATAATGGCAAGCCAATTCCCGAAAATAATCCTTTTACCTCCACATATACACACACCCTGCTCTGTTGGTTGCCTTGCAAACTTTGACAGGAATTTGCACAGCTAAGTCTACATTTGTACTGGACGTGCTTACATGAGACCTGTCACAGTGTGAGCGTTTGGGGTGCAGGGGAAGCACTATAGAGCTGGGAGATCAGGAGAGCTCACTGTGCCCTGAACCCTCCTGTGTATAAAGTGCTTACGTGGAAGGAGGAACCAACCATGGAAGAGGAGGTAAAGCAGCCCCGAGGGAGGGGAATCAGTATCTGTCCTGAGTCAGAGCAAGACAGGTTTTAGAAGAGTGTGCTCAATGACTGTTAGTGATTGAGGAAACAAGGTAAGAACTGGAAATTAGGCCATTAGGCTTTGGCCAGGTAAGGTTATTTGTGAGCTTAATCCAGTGGGGATGAGGGCTGAGATGTGGCAGCGGAGAGAAAGGGTGGTGAAGAAGTGGGGAGATCAAGCCCAAGCTCTTCTTTCCATGAATTTTGCAGGAATGAGGAGAGGAGAAATGGAGAAGTCTCAAAGGAATGTCTCTTTGTTTAGATGGATATGCTAATGAGGGACCATGGGGGTTGATGGTGCAAGAGAGGTAGGCAACCATTAGGCTATCCAATGTTGAAATGTTGCAGAGCATAACAAATGCGGTTACACAAAGTTCCAAAGCCTTTGCAGAGCAAAAGAAACTATAAACAGAGCAGATGACCTCCAGAATGAGAGGACATCTTTACCAGCTGTTCTTCAGACAGGGGTTAGTAACTAAAATATATGAAGAATTGTAAAAATTATACACCACAAAAGCCAAAACTTCCATTCAATAAATGAACCAGTGAACGAAACATGTTTTCTCAAAAGAAGAAACACAAATGGCTAGTATATGTTTTATTACCTTAGCCATCAGAGAAATGCAAACTGAAACTACCTTGAGAGTCTGTCCATCCCCATTAAAACAACTCCGATCAAGGAGACAAATGACAAGAAGTGATGGAGAGGATGTGCAAACAGAGGAGCTCCTATTCACTGTTGGTGGGAGTGTGAACTGGCAGATCTGCTGTGAACCTCTATTCACTGTTGGTGGGACTGTGAACTGGCAGGTCCGCTATGGAACCCTATTCACTGTTGGTGGGAACCTGGACTGGTAGATCCACTATGGAGCCCTATTCACTGTAGGTGGGAGTGTGAACTGGTAGATCCACTATGGACCCCTATTCACTGTTGGTGGGACTGTGAATTGGCAGATCCGCTATGGACTCTTATTCACTGTTGGTGGGAGTGTGAACTGGCAGGTCTGCTATGGACCCCTATTCACTGTTGGTGGGAGTGTGAACTGGCAGATCTGCTATGGACCCATATTCACTGTTGGTGGGAGTGTGAACTGGCAGATCTGCTATGGAAACCAGTGTGAAGCATTCTGAAGGATTCTCAAAAATCTAAAAATAAAAGTGTCCTAAGTACCAGATCTACCATTGCCTGGAATCTACCCAAAGAACTACACATCCTGCCATGGAGATACTTGTTAATCTATGTTTACTGCTGCTAGGAAATAATGCGCTTAGACATCCATTGACTGATAAATGGATAATAAAAATGTGGTGCTTATACACAATGGTATTCTATTTAGTCATAAAACAGATGAAATTCTCAGGAAAATTGCTGAAACTAGAAAATATTGCATTAATAGGTAATAATTAATTAGTTAGGTAATCTAGGTTTAGAAAGATAAAACTGGATATTGTCTATCATAGGCAGATCCTACTTTCTATTGATTAAGTATATCTATTTAGGTGTGGCTGAGGGTTAGCTGGGCAGAGGAGGCTATGACACTAGATAGAAGACCATGAGTGGGGTTTGGAAAAGGGGACTTTAAAAGAGATACAGTAGGAGGATAATATAACACAAGTTATAAAAAATAGTGGAAAGCCTGAGGGTTGGAAAAATACATCAGAATCAGAGTGATATGGGCAGGAGACATGGAGAGACTGGGGGTTGAGAGTCAAGCAAACCTGAGCATGTAGGAAAATGCCATGAGCAATCCTGTTACTTTGTAAGCTTACATAATCAATTCATTAAAAAGCAAGAACATATAGCCATTAAAGTATTTTTTACATCAACTCCAATGACATGAAGACATGCTCAATCAAAGAAGTCCTCCAACTCTAAATATGAAGTATCGAACTCTCAGTCTTACCCTTGTCTTGAGTTCCTACATCTTTTCAAAAGAATAGGGCAATGGTAACAACAGACACAGTTCTGAGGAAGATGAACTTCTCAGTTAGTGTTCTAAAGATGAGAAAGAAGAGCACAGTGACCCCAACATGACTCAGAATCTATGTACCAGAATTCCAGCACACAAACCCTCCTCTTCAACACACTCATTGCAACCCCCCAAACAGTCAAGAGATGACCAAGAGGAGAAATGGCCTCGTTAAAGCCTTTCTCCTGTCTAAACATGAGAGCATGGGCAGCAGGGACAAAAGCTATTCTATAATAAACCTCTCCCATCTATCACAAAGGATGAAGGGTGACGATTTTCTTCTAGATAGTGGGTTCCCTCGCTCCCAAATGAAGAAAGATGAGAAAATTGTACTGTGGTTGTTGTGCAGTGAGAGGGTCCACTGGTCCCCACATACATGAACTGGCAAGGATTGGCAAGGATTGGACAGTGTCTGCATTTTCTTGTATTTGATGAAGAAATAAATGTCTTGCTTTTTCGGTCCTTGTGATACAGAAGAACTCTGATATAATTGAGGGGAATTATAACAGAATTAATAATACAAGTAAGACATTTTTAAAAAGCCACTGCCTTTGTTCCCTTGGAACAAGTGACACTGGTTAGCAAGATTATTCAATTTGAAATAATTAGGTTTCTGGTTCCTGTAATTTAGGTCTTACCTGTCACTGCAAATTATCTAAATTGGTGTATATATATTTAGGTATGTAATTGTATCACGTCAATAAGGCTAAACATCTTAAAATATTATATTCAAAGATTATATTCATTTTCTAATTAGGAAAAAAATAATACATTTGAAATGGACTTTTGACAGAAAGACAAAAAGGTATTTACATAATTATTTTATCATTGGATACTGCTTAGATCATAGCTAAGGTTATACAGATTTCTTTTAAACACTTATTTAATGTGCTCAAATTTTCTTCTTGTCAAAGAAATTCTAAAGAGTCATCTAGCATCCTATTAAATAATATACAACTTGGGGTGCAGAGATACGTTAATCTATAATGACAGTGTGTCTTTTGCTATACGCTTCCAGATCTTACTAAATCCAGTCGTGACTGTGGGGAATTCATTCCAATTCCATTATTTAGCTCGGTAGAATTTTGCAGCCATTAAAAGCAAAGCACTAATTCCTTTCACTGAGTTTGAGCAAGGCCTTGTTTAATATATTTAATTATAATCCAATTGAGTCCCAGTTCACTATTAGCCCACCGATGGACTTCAAATGTTATTATTAATAATAACTTCTATTGAGTACTTATTTTTCCTTATTCCATATCAAGCACTAAACTATGTACTTTACATACATTATCTGTTTAATCTTCTAAATAATCATATGAATTAAGTACCATTTGTGGCCCAGATTTGCATATTAGGAAAAGAGGTTCAGAAAGGTTGTGCAGCCTGCCCAAGATAAGTTTATTAGAGCTGGAATTGCATGTAGGGCCCTTCTTGGGGCATATTATGACATACTGAGATAGAAAAGTTCTTCATTCCAAATCTCATAACCCTGTAACACAAACCTACTCAGTACACTTCATGGCTGTTCATCTCTAGCAATTGGCTAAGACAAGGGATGCTTGTGACCATCCCCCATGAAAGTCTTCCTGACTCTGCATTGTTCAAGAAAACAAGGGTGGCAGTGTACAGCTGCGAATGCAAACATCCATGAGGGTGTGTGACAGTCACTTGTCCCCTGACTGTCTGTTTATCTATAAACATCTACTATTTATTAAACACCACTGTGTACTAGGAAGTGTGCTAGAATGACGACCAGACCAGATGTGGGCTTCAGACTCAAGAGAGCCTTGTGTCAAAAGAGACAAAGTCAACTAAATAAACGTCAAAGTAATCAATGCAGTAAGCACAGGAGGAGGGTAGGGCCAACCCAGTCTCTAAGAAGAGTTCTAACAGTTTGATTATTCTTTGGAGTCAAGGGAAGCTTCTTCAAAGAAGGGTCACTAGAGCTGAAATTATTAGAGGTGTATCCCACAAGAAGGCTGTGGGAAGAGATTCTGTTCATACATTCATTCAAAAGAATCTTCTCTCCCCACCCTTGGGAACAAAAATCGAAGGCTGGTGCAGTGGAGCAGAAAGAGAGTTCGTTGTAACAGGAACGAGTGGGCTGCTTGTGTTCCCAGATGCCCCGCTAGCTTACACCTGAAATAATCACACAGAAACTGTATTCATTTAAACACTGCCTGGCCCATTAGTTCTAGCCTCTTATTTGCTAACTCTCACATCTTGATTCAACCCATTTCTAATAATCTGTATGTCACCACGAGGTGATGGCTTACCGGGAAAGATTCAGCATGTCTGACCTGGTAGCTCCATGGCGGCTCTCTGTCTCTGCCCTTCCTCCTCCCAGCATTCAGTTCTGTCTACTCCACCTACATCACCCATGCTCCCAATTTACTCAGGAGATCTTGTCTGTTTCTACTTCCCATATAGATTAGATTCATGTATGTCTCTCTTAGGGTCCTCATTCTTGTCTAGGTTCTCTGGGATTGTGA
>LOJH01000953.1:33874-47669 GCA_001685095.1 Ellobius talpinus | reverse complement strand
GTGCTTAGGATATTATTTACAAGCAATGGAATAGCCAGATACAACTCCAAGGTACCAGGATGGCATACGATGTATACTTCACAGAAAAAGAGGAACATTGGGGCCGGAGAGATGGCCTAAGGAGTAAAGAAAGCATTTGCCAAGCAAGCATGAGGACCTGAGTCTGGGGCCCCGGAACACATGCAATGCTGGCACAGTGACACACATCTGGAATCTCAGTGCTCCCATGGCAAGATGGCAATCAGATGGAGAATTCCCAGATGTTCATGGGCCAGCTAACCTGGTATTCAGAGAAGTAAACGGATACCTTGTCTCACTTAGATGAAGGACAGAGCTGTCCTCTGACTGACCTACAAACACACACACACACACACACACACACAATTTCTTTTTTATTTCCAAGCACCATCATATGTAGAGAGCTCACTAAGTAGAAATCAATGGACTAAATCCTTTCCATGTTACGTCATTTTTTCCTCAATAAAAATCTCAGGGGGATTAATATTACTCAAGTAAAGCTATATGTAAAACCAACTCAACAAGGAAGGAACTGAGACCCAGAAAGTTTTCAGTTGCGCACACAAGTTGGTGAGCAGCACAGTCAAGATTTGAACCCACCAGTGTGGCTCCAGCACATACACTAGATCCCTGTACCGTCCACACACAACTAACCACAACGGCTAGTGAGACAGAATGGAGCCCACGGGACACCCCAGCCCGTAGTGAGACGAGACCGGAAAAACTGAAGGGCAGGGGCAGACAGGGATATTTTCGGACACCAGTATCAAACATTCTCACAGCAAGGAGGCCAATCGATCACCAGAGCTGACCAACCATGTCAGCAGAAGCTCAAGTGGAAAGACACGAGCCAGAGCCCTTGATTTCTACGCCAGAGAAAGCCAATGAGACTTGGAATGATTCTAGAGCCAGGCTGTGAGAGCTCGTTTTCAGTACAACGAAAACCTTGGACCACCTTATAGTTCTCCCTGCTCTGAGAAGCACAGTGTGCTGTCGACTTTCTGGTCCTGGGACAAATCCCTGGAATAACTTCAGGTTTATTTTTGGCTCCCAGCTTTAGACATTCCCACTGATAGCTAATGGGTCACACTGCTTTGGGGCCTGGGTCAAAGCAGGAAGTGCAGTATCGCAAGAGTTCACAGTGGAGGATCATTCTCCACATGGCAGCCAGGTAGCAGGGAAACACAGAACGACCAGGGTCCCCAAATCCCCCTCAAGAACTTGCCCCCAGTGACCTAACCATGCCCTGCGCTTAAGGTGCACAGACCCTCCCAATAGCACCATCAGCAAGAACCCATCCTTTGAGATCTGAACTGTTCCCTGAAGAGGAAAGCCATCCTTCTGGTCTTCCATTATGACACCTTCGCAACCCAATAGTGACTGCTGTTTTATTGGGATTCCGGCAGGCTCAATTCATGTAACTGTTTTCCCTCGATAATAAACACTGTCCAGTTCCTTCTGATTTCATAGCTTCCCTTCCCACAGAGAATGTCTCTCCCACAGATAAAGTCATTTGTCCTCCCTGCATCTCATCAAAGATTGTACCTGGCACCGTAATTGGGAGGGATTTAAATAGAGAACTTAACCTTGAGAGGATATTCATCCGACTCAACAGAGCCTTTCAATCTAAGAAACACACAAATTCCCGTTCACCTAGGCATGTCTGTCTTTAATTATGACAGCAGTGCCGAGAAATTCATTTTCAAAGAGCTGATTGAACCACAAGGGAATATTAATACCTAAATATTGAAGCAATCCTGATGCTTGAAGGGAAAGGAGGCTGGCATTGCTAGATGAAAAGGCTTCAAAAAAAAGTCTCTGGTCTATGACTTAAAATAAAATGTTTTTAGTATATTTTTAGCTCTCTGCATTAAGCCAGAAAGTGCAAGGTACTTTACTCTCTTAAAACCCCTTCTTAGCCCCATCAAGAGCATAGGCTGTGAGGCTGCCAGGCTAACGGGTGTCAGCTTCGCTTCTGCGCTGGGAAGAAAAGACGTTCGTCTTGGCCTTTGACAGGCCAAGCAGGAGCCGCACCACAGTGTCCACTGAAGCTGTGTGGAGAGCATTTCCCACTGCAGCGAAACAAACACAGAGGAACGGAGGGGCCATGGGGACAAAGCTGACCTGCGCTGTCACAGATGGCTGGTTCACAGCAGACACCTTTCCACCAGATGGTTGTAAATTAAAAATAATAATAATAAAGAAGGATAATAGTTTCAGAAACTAGAGGATTCAGAACCTGAGCAAACCATAGGATCTCAATTCCATCCCTGAAGCTGGTATCATCAAACCTCCTTGGTGATTTATAGCCTGGCAATCTCTCTCCATTGATTATGCACTATTATGGGATAGAACTGCTCTCTGCCCATTCTAAGAACTCTTAAAGTGTCGCACTGAGAATACATTAATGTGCCTTTAATGCAGTGGAGATAGGAGAGAGAAAGCGGAGGGTCAAAACAGTCAAGGGAAAGTAGGAGACCAACCTTTCAACAGAAGTGGAGAGAGGAGCTGTTCAGGGGCAGTCAGGCAACTAACTGAGGCCCCGAAGTGAGTGACCTGGCATCTCAACACGGAAAACGGGCAGCACACTCCTTTATCTAGAACCACCACACACACTCCATTATCTAGAACCACCTAGACCTAATTCAAAGGAAGTACATGTGCACCTGACCTTGGCAGAAGCCATCCAAAACAATAATTCTGATCTCACCGGAGCCTCCAGGTGTGCTCCAGATGGTGCTTCACAAAGGTGTGACCACAGCAGGATGTGGTGGCACACACCTTTAATCCCAGCTCTTAGGAGGCAGAGGCAGGGGGATTCTCCAGCTATGAGTTTGACGGCAGCCTGGGCAGCATTAAAAGACTCCATCGCAAAATAGAAAGTCAAAAAAAAAAAAAGCATCATTCCGTTCCTTGCTACTGCCCCACCTCAGAAAACTCAGGTAGAATTATAGTTGAAGCTTTCTGACCTGAAAACCGAGATGCTGGTTACAAACAGACAGAATGAAGAAAGCAAAACATGACAAAGAAGGCTCCATGCTGGCTATCTTACACACAGGACTCCATGTGCTCCACAGGGAGCTTCTGAGAGACCTGTGTTTCTCATGTGAAGACCTGGACTGATGTCACAGCAAGACCGCAAGCACATCACTCCAGGATCACAGCCGTACAGGGTGTCACCACACCATCACATGGACCTTATAGGTTATCACATGCCCTCACAGGGGCATGAACTTACAGGATGACACCATGTCCTCATGGGGCCACAGACTTACAGAATGTCACCACACTATCCCAGCATCACAGCCTTACATGATGTCACCGTGTCCTCATAAAGTCACAGCTCTACAAGCTGTCACTGAGTCCTCACAGGGCCATAGTTCTACAGGGTGTCACCAGGGCCTGGTAAGTTAACAGCCCTCCAAGATGCCTTCGAAGGTCAATGGATCTTATTTCGCAAACTGGCTATCACACTCGCCGTTCAGAAAAAGATAATGAGGCAGTGAAAGGATAAATAACGGTAAGAAATGAAAAACCAGACTGCCTACCTTTGAAAAGAATGGACACTTAACAGAGAAATGTTTGTCTTATTAAATACCACACGCTTTAGTGTTAAGCACTAAGGAATGCTAACTGTCACCCTGAGTGCAGCCAGATCCAGTCAGGCAAACACACTATATAATCTCTTTATTCCCCATGATGCCTGCTGGCTGGAAGCCTGCATCCTTGGCCCAGGGAGACTCCCACAAGCTTACCTCCCAAAGCCGTTTCTCTATCCTGCAATAAATCACTTGTAATCTAAAAGACAATGACAATACATCTACCAATTGATTAAGGTCTTCTATGAGTCAGCCAGCAATGAGTTTCGGATTTCATTAGTTATTTAGACTATGCAGAATAGGAAACATACACCGCACTTAAGAGTGTGCAAGGCATGGTTCTGATTACCTTCAATGTAGTAATGTATTAAACTATTAATTCCCCCATGCCTAAAGAAGCATGTCATACTTGTTTTCATTCCACAGATTAGGAAACTGAGCCACAAAGAGAATGAGCTTTTTGGTAAGGTGAAAAATCACGCAGGTAGCTTGGCTTCAAACCCAACCCAGGTGGCATTAGAATTCACATGTTTTCCCGTGTGCCTCGTTGTCTCTCCATGCTGTATACAATGAACGTGATTAGTTAGGAGCAGAAAGAGTTGTGTGTGACCAAGACTTAATCTGTGCTATTCACACACATGCAGGCTTCTGTACCCAGAATTCACATTAAAAAAACAAGTCAGGTGTGAGAGTGCCTGGCCAGCAAACTCTTGTCCAGTGAGGAACACTGTCTCAAAAATAAGGTGAATGACTCCTAAGAAACAAGACCTATGATTGAAACCTGGCCTTAACACAAATACAAATGGTGAAAAATACCCAGAATGATTAGGTTTTTAGGGTGCTTCATCAAGTGGGTTTTCTTTCAGAGACAATAGACCAAGCAGGAACTGCTTTCTATTTTGTCCTGGTTTAAATACCTAAACTATTTGGGTTACATAAAAAGTTGATGTCAGCCTATCCTTGAAGGGTGAGGTTCTTCCCAGGCTGAAGGTTCCTCATCCTGAAGAGTAAATATGTAAATGAAAAGGTCTAGTTTAATTCCTATCTGATCTGCAGAGACCAAATTGTCAGAACCAAGTCTGGCTCTCTTGCCCTGGTCCCAAACCTCTATGGCCAACACAAGTGTTTCAGCACTGGCAATCCTGAACCTATGGAAGATGGGACCAATTCCTTTCTCTTGCCTACCCTACCCATACGGTTTTGGCTTCCTTCTCTACAGAAAGATGGAGGCTGACTTGGCTAACTCTCCAAAGGGCCAACACCAAGGGAACAGTATAGAGACTTAAGATCTTATCATCAGAGTTAGTGGCAGCTAAGTCCAGAAGCAAGAAGGCTTTCTTCATTGCCAATAGTTCACCTGCCTCTCCCCGGTCTGTGTGCAGGCCAACACAAGCTGCCTCTGGCAAGAAAGAAAAAGCAATGAAGACTTTCTTGAAGATTTATTTTGCTTTCTGTGTATGGGTGCTTTGCCTGCATGTATGCTTGTGTTCCACATGTGTGCCTGGTTCTCACAGAGGTCAGAAGAGAGCACAGGATGCCCTAGAGAAAGAGTTAAAGATGGTTCTGAGCCAACATGTGGGTGCTGGGATCTGAACTTGGGTCCTCTAGAAGAGCAGCCAATACTCTCAGCCCCTGAGCCATCTCTCCAGTCTACAATAAAGACTCTTATCTCATACAAATAGATGTCCCCAGAACAACAAACTTAGAGCCATTTGATCTCAGCAAGAGAGCAGGTTCTTCCCTTCCCTTCCCTTGCAGTCAGCCCTTCTCAATGTTGACTTCATCCACAAGGCTGCTAAGGCCGCTGTGGGTGGCACTCAGAACCCAGGAAGACAGCAGCCTTTCAGGCCTTGGTGACAAACAAGGAGAGGTCAGCAGCATATCTTCCCATTCCATTGGACAGTCAGTGCTGAACCAATCACAAAGAAGAAATCTAAATAACCCAAACAAGTCTAATGCAGAGCTGGGGTTTGGCTCCTCCCCTAGCTAAAAGACAGCAAGGAGGAAGGAGAACACCTGTGCAAAAGTGAGGCTCTGTGACGAGGAAGGAAGATGGAAGAGAAGCTGCTTCGGGCCCAAAGAGCATCTCCACCCATCTTCTGACCATGGCAAGACAGACTACAGGGACAAGGTAGCCACATATAGGGCAAACCTGGTTCAAAGGCAATGGCTTCATCGTTCACAACGTCACACAAAAACAACTGAATTCCCTAGCATGCTTTAAAAGCTGCAGCTTATCAAGCGAAACTTCTAGTTTCTGCTGAAACATAAGACTACACGGCACTGGCTCAAATTCCTGCAAGGCAATAACCAGCCCAAGCCAGACCAAGCTGTCCCTGGACAAGAGGCAAGTTGTGTCCAGCTTGCTGTAGTCCAGCCACTCTGTCGGCCTTTCAGCTCCTTGGGCCAGATGGCGTTTATTTGGTGTGCAACTCCAGTATCTGCCTGTGATAGACACCTGACAGAAAAAATAGGTCAGCAAACTGCCAAAACTCGGCAATACCACTGCCTCTAAACCTCCAGACCTCTGCCCAGACCAAACTTACTTCTAAAGAGAAGCAGGAGGCAAGAACCAGGCTAAATCAATTTCAGCCACATCCTGGATCTTTGCTCAGACCCTTTCTTAAACACAACAATAGTAAATAAAGCAATGTAAGTTTAAGAGTGAACAAAGGTGGCGTCTTTGTGGGGAAGAAAAAAATCCCATAAGATGACAGCGTCAGGCATGCAGCTCCGGAGGCCATGTTTGTGACATCTAGCTAGTGTGCAGTCCAGGGCTTTTCAGTTTAGACAAATCCTAGGAATATAGTAGGATCCGAGTCCTACTGTCCTATGATATTACCTAGAGAAAGTAGTCCTAAGGATTTAAAGGATGCCCATGTCAAGAAAACAGGGGATTAAGCCCCATAGAAAACCTAGCAACCAAAATGGGTGGTGGAGACACACATCTTTAATCCCAGTACTTAGGAGGCAGAGGCAGGCAGATCTGAGTTCTAGGCCAGCCTGGTCCAAAGAGTGAGTTCCAGGTCAGGCAGGGCTACTCAGTACTGAGAGAAACCATCTCAGAAAATGAAAACAGAAAAAGAAAAAGATCACCTAGCAACCAAGGCCACTGAACAGCCAAGCCAGCTTAAACTTCACAACTGGCCATGTTAGAGCTGTGTTGTAGAGTGAGCTGAGGCACAGAATACCAATTTGAAACCCCTGGAATTAAATGAAGTTGATCTGTGCAGAGTGTCCTGATCACTCTGGGTTCCTAAGTGGTCATCTGCCAAGAAGTCTTCCTTTTTCTCTTGCCAAAGACCCCTGCTTCCTAAGAAAATGTCATTCCACAAGGCTAAGGACCGAGCAAGAGGATCTTTACTCACAAGATGAGACAACCTCCTGGACCAAGTCATGGAGAGAAAAGCAGGTACTGAGGCTGGGGAAAGAGTTTAAAAATAAGAAACACTTTACAAATAAGGAACTGTGTGTATCGTGTGTATCGTGTGAGCCTCTGGAAATAGTTCTCAACATTCCTACTGCTGCGACCCTTTAATACAGTTTCATGTGTTGTGGTGACCCACAGGCATAAAATTAATTCATTGCTACTTCATAACTATAATCGTGCTACTGTTATGAATCGTAATGTAAATATCTGATGTGCAGGAGGGAAGGGTCAAGACCCACAGGTTGAGAACCGCAGTTCTTGGGGTTCCAAGGAGAGGGTAGCCATTTTCCCTCCACCATCATCACAGAGGCTTTCAAAGCAGAGGAATCAGCACAAATATGCCACTGGCACCGGGCTGTGGAGGTGGTTCCGTCTGATAAAGCACTGCTCCCTATGCATAGGCTCAAAGTCATATCCCAGCAGCCACATTTTAAAAAGCAAGGCATGATGACACATGCCTTTAACTGGAGGGGGCTCCTGGCGCTTATTGGCTGACCAGCCCACCCCCAGGTGATGCACACAGGCTCAGTATAATATGATGTCTCAGAAAATAAAGTAGGGAACAATAAAGGAAAACAAAGACATCAACCTCTGACCTCCAAATGCACATATTCTAATGTACACATGTGCACACACCAACATAAACACACAAAACTTAATTACTTTTAAAATAAAACCAGCCTTAACACATGGTTTGAGGTGCCGGATCTAGCCACTCCTTAACCTACCCCACCCAGCACTGACAATGAGCTCTACCTGCTTTAGGCTATGGTATGCCACGGTCTCTCCCTTCCAATTCAAACTTCAATACACTACTGTCTTACTGCAAGAAGGTTTGAGTGGTAACAGGAGGGTGAGGCTTGTGAGGTCCTACCCCTAGCTGAGGAGCTAATGACTCTTGATGTGAACCAGTCTTCCTCAGGGTTATGACCCCTGACAGGTTGCCCATGCTTCAGTACTACATCCACACATATTCTAGAAACAGGACATGAGGGGCGGGGTCCCTAGGAGAAGCTGGAAGGGGGCACCAGGGGTAGGTATGGTCTATATATACTCCATCTGTGTGTGAAAGTCTCAAATTCAAATTTAAAAAATAACTAAATGGAAAACAGAGGCACCTCTGAGAATGAGGCCAGAAAACTGGTACTTCTGAGGACACATCTGGACACTAAGCAAGCAAAGGACTGGCAAAGGCAGAGGCTCTCCCCAGGAGGCCCGTCACTCTGTCCCTCCCCGTATATGAGCCCCATGAGCATTTCTGGCTAAGGCAGTCAGGGAGTGACGGAGAATAACCTGAGTCAGAGCCCAGGAGTGGACAAGCAGAGGAGATCCAGATGTGGTAACGACATTCCAACATGGCCCCTCTCTCTGATCACCGCCTCTTCTTGATATCCCAGCTTTATTTGGATATAACTGATGAATAAAATTGCGTGAATAAAACATGAGATACATCTATACACTAAGAAATGATTACCACTATTTACTAAACACATCCATCACCTCACTGACGTGCTGTGTGTGTATGTGTGTGCGTGCGTGTGTGTGTGTGTGTGTGTGTGTGTGTGTGACTGGTAAGATACACCCACTGAGCAGATTTCAAGTACAAAGTGTAGACCTGGCAACTACAAACACCACATTGCATTTGGGTCCCCAGAATTCCCTCATGTTATACTTGGAAGTTTCAACACCATCTCTCCAGCCCACACTGCATCTAACCCTTATTAAGTACTTGTCTGCTCCCCAATTTCAGCTTTTTAAGTTCCACATCTACCTGAAGTCCTTCATGTGCATCCTACATAATGCCTATCCCATGCCATGAATGAACCTGTGTTTCACTTCCAGCCATTATACATGGCAAAAGTGAAGAAGGGATTTTACCAATACCCTCAAGTCCCTGATTGCTGACTTATTTACTGGAATGAGAATTGATTCACAGTGGGACAGTGGCATGGCCGCTGAGTCTTTTACAAGACACCAACAACAAGAGTGACTGGACCTTTAAAGAAAGGTGTGGCCATACGGTAGGGACACTATAGGTTACACAGATGTTTGGCTTTGAGACATGGCACATCAGCCCTGTAACCACAGAACACTAAATGCCACCAACAGCCCCAAAACCTCATGTGTGCCCAAAGGGTAGCTGACACTTTGCCCTCAGCCTGACAGAGGATCCCCCAACTCATGCCCAATTCATGATCCTATATCACACTGTCACTGAGATTTTTATCATCTATTGTGTGGCAACAGAAAATAACCGAGGATTGC
This sequence comes from Ellobius talpinus, assembly GCA_001685095.1. Lineage (NCBI taxonomy): Eukaryota > Metazoa > Chordata > Mammalia > Rodentia > Cricetidae > Ellobius > Ellobius talpinus. Next base: position 38,357 of record LOJH01000953.1, on the reverse strand, counting down.
CAGCCACCAGGAGACCGGCAGGCGCAGAAGCAAGACCTCTTGTCCTGGTCAGGAAGGGTGGCTATGAAAGACCTAACACCTTCCTGTTGTCAGGCATGAGCCGGTGACGTTACTTACAAGTCACAGCCCACACTCAAGGCACCACCAGGGGTTTCCTGGCATTTACCAACTGAATGAAAAACACAGAGATCAGGAAATAAATCCTCTACAAGAAGGGTCAGCAAGAGGTGCCTGAGATGTGGCATTTGCTCCGCCAGACTATGGCAGAATCTATGAAGGAGGGTCTGTGGGTGTCTCTGTGTCTTGGGCCAGGTCCATGCTCCTGGCGCAGGAAAAAAGTTCTCCACCCATCCATTTCCTAGGACTGGGGATACACCTTCAAAATGCATATCTCAGCAATGCATATCTAAGTGCTAAGCTCCACTTGAATGGACAAGTTTTATAAGAAAGAAACAAACGAAACTAACATCTGCAGTAAAAACAGATGGAATTGGTGAACATTATGTTAAATGAAACAAGCCAGCCTCAGAAAGACAAGTACTACGTATTTTCTGGTAAGTGGAGCAGAGATTTAAATACAAACACACACACACACACACACAATATGTAACAAATAAGGAAGGGACTGGAGACAGCTTAGCAGTTTTACAGCACTCGTTCTTGCAGAGGACTGGGGTCTGATCCCCACCACCCACATGATGGCTCATCAATACCCTAACTCTACTTCCAGGGCATCCAATGTCCCCTTCTGACCTCCAAAGGCCCCAGGTATGCACATGAGACACATAAATACATGCAGGACAAACATACACACACAAACTTATATCAAAAAGATTAACATAGCAAAAAAAAGCAAATATATTTTTAAAACAGGAAGTAATGGTGAGTACACGACTGGGTAGCTGAGAGTTTGTGAGAACGCATGCAAAAGATGTCCCAGAAGCCACTGGAATCACAATTACAGGGCTCTAATGTTTACTTTTCTTATGTGAGTTCTTCTCACACAAGGAAGTAGTCCCAGCAGGAAGCTTGAAAGCACTGAGTCATGCTAAGGACTGAACTAAGTCCTTCCTGCAAAAGACACATTAACTCTGTCACCCCAACATCTCAGAACGTGACATGGTTTGAAAACAGGGTGGCTGTAGATCTCGTTACTCAAGACAGAGAGGCTCCGGAGCAGGTTGAACCCTGTTAGGGCCAAAGAGAAACTATCTGCATAGGTGTTCTGAATGCTTGGTCCCCTTGACCCCTGTTCTCTCTGCTTCCTGGTCAGCCGTGAGACAGTCGCTCTCCTCTGCATGTGTACTGTTCAAGTGAAGGATGACACACAACCCTGAACTGAACCACCCAAAGGCATGAGTCCAAATAAATCTCTCCCCCAGATTGTCCATGTTGGGTATTTTGATCACAGTAACACAAGAAGGTAAAGAATGCCAGTCGCCATATTGAGAGGAAGAGACAAGATGGGAAGACCGCCTAGGGAAGATACACACACAAGGAGCATGCCTAGAGATGGTGGCATCATGACAACGCACACCACAGCTTGCCACAGGCACAGCTCTGGATCAGAGACATGCATGCAGCAAGATTTAATTAAAGTTGATGAATTTGGGGTAGCCGTTACTTCTTCAACATAATTTAATTGAAAGTTTATACAATTCTATGTTTTAAAAGATTGTGGTTAATAACCAGCTTTCAAATTCCTGAATATGTAGCAACCTGTTCTCAGGTCCAGTGACCCTCGAAAGAGGCAGAGAGCAGAGGGGAAACTCGGAGCATGCGTCATCCACTCCGCAGCTCCCAGGCCCTGCGTAGAACAGGGACCATGTCTACTATCCCACAGTAGCATATACAGTGCCTAACTCCTCCTAGCTCTGACACTGTTGTCTTCCAGCCCAGCCCTGTGCAGGACAGAGACCATGCCCACTACCCCACGGTATCAGAAACAGTGCCTTTCTCTTCCTGGCCCTAATGCTGTCTTCCAACTCAGCCGCTGTGCAGAAGTGGGGTCGCACCAGCTGTCACACAGTGGCACACAGTGCTCAGTTAATTAAACCAGTTTTACTGCAGCTGAAACCATGGCCCTACCTTCTCCCCAGGTCCATAAAGCATGTATGGCAGTTTAGGTTTTTCAACCAAAATGGGAGCAATTTGAAATCAATTTCCCTCTCTTGGATGAGCAAGGGGACTGTTTAGTGTCATCCACCATGAAAATGAGAAGCCTGTATGAAAATGGTAGCTATCTGTCCCCCAGCTTCAGAAGAATGGGGTGTGTGCCTAATAGGGCACCCTGAGGAAGTGGGTCTTACGCTCCTAAGGATTTTGTTCTCAACTCTTTCTTGGGTGTCTGAGCTTCTCTCTAATTACAAGTGGGGGGTACGCTATTTTATCCTCCTTATTCAACCAACACATGTTCAGTGAGCAACGACTATGAACTAGGTACCCTGGAGACCCATGTGAGCAAGATAGTCATGGTTCTCATCCTTCTGGCAGGCACAGCCCAGCAACACAAAGGAGCCAGCAGCTTGGAGTCAGCACAGACTCCCATTCCACTACCATTTCCTAGAGACCTGAGCCTTGACCACTAATGTGTGCACATGTCTGAGCAACGGGGGAATGCACAAGCAAGTTAGCGTGCACAGGCAGATGTCCACCTTGCTGTTGGAGACGGTCTTTCAATGACCTGCAACTCATCAAGGAGGTTAGGCTGGCTGGCCAGTGAGCCCCACAGATCTGGCTGTCTCTGCCTCCACAGCAATGGAATTACAGGTGCACGCCAGCATGGTTACAGGGATAGGTCACCATGGTTACAAGGCTTGGTCACCATGGTTGAGTAGCAAGCACCTCTGAGGGTACCCCCCCCCCGATAATGAGGCAAGGCCTTCACAACACCACAGGCTTAACTTTCCTCCTTTTTGAAATGTTTATTGTCAACTGTTTTCAGAGAGGCCCATTTAAAACAAGTGGCAACCTGCCTCACTTGTGCCCCCACACTCCTGATTTCCCTTATCCCTCTCACTTCTTCCCTGACACTTATCTCTATCCTCCAGGTGTTATCCCTTGGGTTTTGTCAGTTTTCCAAATGTCTAAAATGCGGCACGGCACATAGGGCATGCCAGGCAGGCAGACACACAGAGGAAGTGAAAAGATTCCCACAGAGAAGTTGCATCCTCTTGATCCTTGAGCCTCCATCTTAAACAAACAACACTGTTCTTGCTGCATAATATGTAGATATCTATCAGGAGCACCAGTTGGAATGGATAAAGACCTAAGATGACCTAAAGCATATTACACAATGTATTTACTCCATCTAATTTTCCTCTAGGTGTTGAACTTGCCCAGGGCACACAAACACACCTTCCCTCTATAATTTCTCAGTGTCTTCATGACTGTTCTGGACAAGTGAGCTCAAAATAGCAGCCTAGGTTGACCAGGGATGATCCATTGTTTAAATGCCTGGTTCATTGCAGTACCCAGTAAGACTTCATTAACAAAAACAGGTTCTACTACCAAATGCCATCATGGAGACATCTAGCAAATGAAAGCACAGCATCACCACACTACAGGAAGAAGGTAAAGTCAACAGTCAGTGTCTAGCTGGGGCTTGGCAGTGTAGCTCAGCTGGTAAAGTATTTGGCTACCATGGTTGGCTTTGCCCGTGGTTGGATGCCCTTTCCTGCAGAAACCGGGTGTGGCGGTGCACAGTTGTAATCCCAGGCTGGGAACCAGGAAGCAGAACAATCAGAAAATCACGGCAATCCTTGGGTGCACAGCCAGTTTGCCGCCAGGCTGGGTACCACCCTCCAAAATAACCAAAAAGTCTATGATATAAAGTATCAGCCTGTCAAAATTACCCTAGACAAATCTTTTGGATTGCCCAAAATGTACATTCCACATTTTCTGGAATGGCATACTGCCTGCTCTGTTGTAACTGCCACCCACTGAGCTTGACTGAAATCAGAGTCTCCCCGAGTGTGACTGGAGGTCACACTTATTAGGCTTCGGAGACCAGGGAGAAAAAGATGAGGAGTGGATTCTGCAGTGCGTTCATTCAAATCCAGGGTTCATTCACTTTTATTCTAGTAATGAGACCTCTGCAGCTTTTAGAAACACAGATGCATTTATTTGCTGTGGTAAAGAATGCAAGGCATGTAAAAACACCAAGAAGGTGCTCACTAATTTTGAACGTGTAGGTTGCTCAACTGGGGCCAGTCTTATCGGAGAGTCTAGAGACAAAAGCTAGTTAAACTTGTAACCGTTCAGATTGAACTGTGTCCCCCAAACTTCCTGTGGCATAACTGCCAGTGCCTCGGAGTCTGACCTCAAATAATAAGTTAGTAAAATTAACTTATTAATTTAATAAGTCATCTGAGATGAGTGTAAGCCAATATGACTGGTTATTCTTATAAAATGGAGAAGTTGGCCAGGCGGTGGTGGCACACGCCTTTAATCCCAGCACTCGGGAGGAAGAGGCAGGCAGATC
>LOJH01000953.1:0-30333 GCA_001685095.1 Ellobius talpinus | reverse complement strand
TTATTAACCAATGAAAGTAACACATAGACAGATAACCCTCCTCCATCACATCAATAAAAATAAAAGTGAATCTTTAAGGGGGAAAAAAAGAATGCAGCCCAGTGGAGTGACGGGTAAAATCCTTAAGAGAATGACCACTGTCAGAGAAATCACCAAGGCTCTGCATGCTCCTCCATGTAATCACCTTCTCCTGGTATTCTTCCATCTGACAGCAAACAACCAGAAAGCAGCAACTGAGCCAGGAGGCAGTGGTGCACACCTTCAATCCCAGCCCTTGGAGTTCCAGGCCAGCCGGGTCTACAGAGTGAACTCCAGGGCAGCTAGGGCCAGAGAAAGTAGCAGCTAAAAGACTTGTGTTTCAGATCCACTTTTGTCACTGTCTGGGGGTGACCTCGGATGGACCTCAGACTTCTCTGACTCAGTCCTGTCTTTAGGAACAAGAGAGAGGTTCACTAGACCAAAATCTAGAGTCACACACAGGAAATATAACACTTAGCTAATACAAAGCCCTAGGTAATCTTAAACCGCATGTGCATAGTCTCAGAAATTTTAGTGATTTTAGGAACCAGCAGGGGATAGCAATAATCCCAAGGCTTGGGAGGCTGAGACAGGAGGATCACTACAACTCAAGGCCAGCCTGGACCACACAGTGAGGCCTGTTTCAATAGAGACCATAAAGAATGAGAAGGTAAGCACAGGTAAGTGTCACCTTCTCTGTCTATTCATCCCCAAAGCAAATAGTGACAGTGCACACTCAGCTTAGAGAACAACCCGATTCGGTTCCCAGCAAACGAAATGGGAAAGAGCTCTCTGCTCTGAAATATCTACGTGCTAGAGTTCCAGAAAAAAAAAATTTATAGATGTTTTATCTATTTTTTTGTGTGTCTGAGTGTGTGCATGCATGTGCGCCATGAGTATGCCTGGAACTGGAGTCAGAGATCTACCATGTGGGTGCTAGGAACCAAAACTCTAATCTTCTGTAAAAACAGGTGCGCTAACCTCTGAGCCACCTCTTCAGCCCCAGAAAAATCAATTATTATAAAGTATACGTTTTCCATTTCTAAAACCAAATATACCCACTGCGACCATTGACATTTCTCTCTAAAATGAACTGTCTTCCTGTCCAGAGGTTTTGTCTCCAGAGTAAGGAACAGAAAAAGTAAACGAAGATTGCAGAATTTACTTTTTGAAAGTATTCTCGAGGGCTGAAGAGAAAACTTAACAGTTAAGAGCAACTGCTCCTGCAGAGAGCCCAGACTCAGTTACCTGGCACCCAGATGGCCGATCACGGTCATCTGTCACACTAGTTCCGGGCAATCTACCACCCTCTTACGGCCTCCTCCGCCACTGCGTGAGCAGGATACACTCATGCACATAGCCAAACACTGATACACACAAAATAAAAATAAACCTTTAAAGAAAACAAACAGATAAAATCAAGGTATTATACAGCATTACTTTAGGTAACTTCTTTAAAAAGCCAAAATTTATTAGTGCCCTAGCTAGTTTTATGTCAACTTGACACAAACCAGAGCCATCAGAGAGGAGGGAGTAGATGCCCAAGGTCAGGCAAGCCTGTAGGTAATTTTCTTAATTAGTGATTGACTGGGAAGGCCCCAGACCATTGTAACCAGGCCATACTTGAGCTGGGACCTGAATCTTTGTAAGAAAGCAGGCTGAGCAAGCCATGCATGACAAGCAAGCCAATAACAGCATCCCTCCATGACCTCTGATCAGCTCCTGCTTTCAGGCTCCTGACCTGATTGAGTTCTTGTTCTGACATCCTTTGATGATGAACTGTGATGTGAAAGTATAAACAGAATAAACTTTTTCCTCCTGACATTTCTTTGGTCGTGGTGCTTCAGTACAGTCATAGTAACCCTAAGATAATTATTTAAAAAAAGAAAACTTAGAAAACTAAAACCATTGCACAGCAGAAGGAACCTAAGCCGAAGTCTATAGAACTCGACAAACTGCCAAATGCTGAGAATTGGCACTTGAAATAGATGCTATGGAGCTCCACTTAAATTTTACACTTTCAATATTGAATATATTTTATGTACTTATCCATCACCAAAACCAAATAACCCATGAAAAAAATTAGAACTAGAAAAGCAATTACCTTCCTATCCTCTTTTATGACTTGCTTCCACTCCTTCATCCCCTTATATTCTTGTTCTTCCTTTGTGCTGTATAATCCATTTATATTCATGTCTAACTTCTGTGCACAGCTTATTATGGTCAGCTTTCTCCTACTGCAGAAGGTAGGGCGATCAGGAAGGAATCACTTTAAACATTCCAGGGAATGTGCTGCCCAGCGAGCAAACCAACTCCTTACAGCAGAAGGTGAGCACTGCACAAAAGCAACCCCGTGACTTGTTACTTCTGCCCAGAGAGGAGATATCACTGTTGCTCTGTCATACAGCGATCCAGACGCAAAGTGAAAAGTAGACACCATCTGTGTTTTGACGAATGGCAAACATCTGTACGCAGATAGGCCCTCTCCCTTTTCACCTGGATTGGGAAAAACTGCCTTCATTTTCCCACGACACACGAAAGATGGCTTTTCTTTTCAAAGGTGAGCTGGCTGTAAGCACTCTGGATTTCAGGCCTGGCTCTGCTGAGATCAGGCCATTTTGCTTCAACATTGTGTCTCTTCCTGTAAACTCTTTCCCCAAGCACACTGGCAGACTGCCCTGCTGTGCTTTATTGACAAGAGCTAGCTTGAAAGCAAGGCATCCAGATGATAAGCAGAGTGTAAGTCAGAAACAAGCAAAGTGCTACCCAGGTCCAACCCCCTGCAACCCATGCAGCACAGCCCCGTGGCACAGAGTATGTGGCATGGAGCAGACACTCACTCAACAGCACCACGTGCCTCCAGCGACCCCATGGGTGTGCATCAGCAAATCTTGAATTGCAGCGGATGTGGGCAGTCATTCAGCCACTGAAGTTGGTCCTGTCCTACAAACACCTCACACTTGATAACCTGTGTGGACTCCTGGTGTCCCAGAGGTACAACAGGGGTCTGCCCTACTCCCTTGCGGTTACTCTAGCCTCCAGCTCAATTTACATCAGCCTCAGAATGAAGAAATCAATGTCTTTATAAGTAACAACCCCCAATGTGCCTGCACAGGTGAGGTGCAGTTTCCTGGGTCACAAGCCAGCTATCCCCTCTCAGATGAGCTTTTTCATTTTTCAGCCTCTCTAGGTTTAAATCCAGTGTGGCTGGTGACATTCTGATTTGTCCATGATGCTTTCAAAGACTAGCATGTTTATCCAAACACTTGAGAATAGGTCAGCTACTCAGTTAACCATGCTTAGGTACTGAGCGGGCATTAGGACCCAACTTCCGAGTTCCAGCACCCCCATAAAAGCCAAGTGTGTCAGCAGGCACTTGTCCTCCTAGTGCTGGGAAGGAAGAGGCACACAGGTCCCAGGGATCTATTGGCCTAACAGTTTAACCAATCTGTGAACTCTGAGATACCCAAAGTCTGACTCTGGCCTACAAACACATATGCATGCATGCAACCCCCCACCAAATAAATAAATATAAATAAAAACATGCTGGCTTAGTACCTAACTCTGCTTTTGAAATGGCATCCTTAAAAGTTATTCTACCAATCAATACATATTCACTCCAAGGCGCAGTGAGCACACCCTGGGCTGTGTTCTTAAACACAGCTGCCCATCTTTTGTCTACATTGCTGACAAGGTTCTAAACACTTCAGGGAAAAAAGAGTCCAGTTGCTGTGATAATACACCAAACTGTGCATCTTTCCCATGGCCGTCAAGGTTGGGAGAAACCAGGTCCTGAGGAAGACCCGCCAGCTACTATTCACAACTTGACAGTCATTTCCAGTCCTGAGAGCAGCTATGCGGCCTGGCGGTGCATCTCCGTGTCCTTCGGTTTCCCTGACCAGTACTCCCCCTTCCTAACCATCTCCTCATTAAAAACGCCTCCATCAGACAGAGAACAGCACTGCTGGGTAAAGGCAAGAAATTATGATGAAAACTTCATTCATTCCCGACTTCTGAAATCGGTGCACTTTAGCTAAGAAAGGGGCGGGAGCTGTGTGTGTCAGACTTGAGAGGACTGGAGCAATTCCCACCCATGGTCCCTCAATTCTCTATCCCCCCCCCGTTCTTCTCTCCCCCTTTCCCCACCCTAAGCTGACACGGGAAATGCTGACCCCTGGGCTGAAAGGACTGCAGGGTTGCAGAGGTGTCTGTCTGGATGGGGGATGGAGGACCCCAGAGTGCAGGTGAGGAAGCTGTAGAGAAGCATATTTGCCTTGATTTGTCCTGATTCTGCACATCTCGCCTTTTCTGTCCCCTCACCATAGGCAGGAAAGAACACACACTGCAGGGTGACACGGAATGTTACCCAAGACCCAGGTTACGCCAAGGCCCCCTAGGACACTGTGGCCCGACTTTTAGCCAATACTGGCAAATGTGCACTCAAGGAGATGCATACAAGAACTTCTGTGACATGGTCTTAATGATTAGAAGCAGGAAAAAAATCTAATTACTCCTACAGTGTGTTTTTAACACTGGAATACTACACAGCGATTAAAAAGACTGTGCTACTAGATGAGGTAAACAACGCTTTTTTAAAATTTGCTGTTGAATAAAAGAGCAAGTGATAGAATGATGAACGTAGTATTATTTGTATAAAAATCATCTTTGTGTTCCTATATTTATGGATGTAAATCTGTTAAACTGGCTTCCTATTGTAGAAGAGAGGTGCAAAGACTTGAGATGTAACTGAAGTGCCCTGGCAAAGAACATAGTCATTAACTAGGAACAGAATCCTAGTTCAAGAAAGAAAAATACCCCCTGTTTCCTACCTCGGGGGAGATACTCATTCCTGGCTACTCCCATCTATCAGAAACCAAAATGCAGACCAGAGACAAGAATCCATGGAGATTGAAATTTGAATATCATAGTACTTTGACTGCTTTAAGTGATTTAAAATTTCATTTCAGGGCTGAGGAGCTGGCAGGTCCTGCTCTTCCAGAGGTTGCAGGCAGTTGTGAGCTACAACGTGGGTACTGGGAATTGAACCAGGGGCCTCTGGAAGAACAGCCCGTGTTCTTAACTGCTAAGCTATCTCCTAGCCCCTCAAATTATAAATGTTTAAAGAATCAATCTGAATGATTGCTTTAGAGTCTCATTAAAAAATAAGTCTAAAAAAATTAAAATATGTAAAAACATGTATAATATACTTTGGGGGGGGAGGTATTGTGTAGCCCTGGCTAGGCTTAGATTCATAGAGATCTGCCTCCAAGTGCGAGGACGGAAGGCCTGCACCACAACACCTGACTAAACAGTATCATTTTTATAACCTAGCTGCAGCACAAAACAAGCTGAGGGTCACAGCCCCAGGCTATAGCTTCCTGGTCCCTGTATTAAAGGAGTTCCTTGACAGACAGACAAGAAAAGAAATGCCAGGCTATAAGGCAACAAATGCTTTGCCTGTGGAGAGCTGACTGAAGTCCCAGGCACTGGCCTGCTTCAAAAGAAACACACGGGTGTTTTTTGGCATACACCAATATGCATCTTGTAGAAATATTAATGCCTCTTGGAATTTGTATTGGGGAAGGTCTGTGATAGAGGCAACGTCAGTGCAACAGTACATCTCTAATTTAGAAAAAGGTGCTCATTAGGGCAGTGTGCAAAATTTCCTCTCCTTAGTAACAGTGTCAGATCAAAGACCCAAAGTATCACAAGAACCTTTTAGAACCAGGGCAGGGGCTTTCACAAGGAGTGGACGGCAAGAACCGTAAGGCAACATCATAGAAGGCCCAACTGAGGGAGATTCAAACCGAGGGGCTTGTGCTCAAAGGCAAGAAAGGCCACAAAGATAAAGTTTCTAATATGTTTGTTTGTTTGGTTGGTTGGTTGGTTAGTTGGTTGGTTGGTTTTTGGATCTTGGGTGCTTTTTATTTGGAAGGGGGGTTTCGAGACAGGGTTTGTCTATGTAACAGTCCTGGCTGTCCTGGAACTTGCTTTATAGACTAGGCTGGTCATGAACTCACTGAGATCTGCCTGTCTCTGCCTCCCAACTACTGGGAGTAAAGGCGAGCGCCATCACCGTCTGGCATTTGTTTCTGAGACAGGGTTTCACTGGAAGCTCTGGCTAACCTAGTACTCACTATGTAGACCAGGCTAGCCTAGAACTCAGAAAGATTGCCCTGCCTCTACCTGCCCAGCGCTGGGATTAAAGTTGTGTGCCACTACTCCAGCCTCAAATTTACTTTTTAATATTATTTATTGTTGGGGTATGTGTGCCTGCATACAGGCCACCGGTCCACATCGGAAGTCATTGACAAGTTAACACTGAAAGCCCAATTGCTTTCTGAGTTTCTGTTTTATAAACTCACATCTCCTGATTGTTCAGTACGGCAAACAGGTTAACATCCAGACCGTGTCTGAATCAGCAAGTGCAAAGAAGCATGGCCGCCCGAATTTGACCCCATGAACAGATACAAAAACCGCTGAGCATGGTAGATCTCTGCTTGTAATCCAGCTCGAAGGCAGGTCCCCGAGCTGACCAGATGGAGAAGTCTATTCAGTGAGCTGGGGGCAAATTAGAGACAAATCGTGTCAAAGGAGATGGACAGGGTTCCCAAAGAGGACTCCTAAGTTGTCTCTGGCCTGTGTGAGCATGTGTGCACACAACGTGCGCATGCATGAAAGAAAAATGGTGCATGTTGAAGACTTGGTGTTCAACTTCCTTTTGTGTAGCATGTACAACGCTCTGAGTTCAGCCCCCAAAACTGGAAGACTGTATCTGTTGTTCCCAACAAAAAAGAATTCACATGCCCCAAGTACCAACGCAGCCCCATTATAGGAAACCACTCTTGATGCCACCTAGTAAATATCACTCTCTGTAACCACCTGTGGTCAGAGGACACACCTGGGTGGCACTTGGTCCTAGAGAGATAGAGGATGAGCAGAAAGGGCAGCAGGATGGTGCGACCCTTCCATTTTCCTATCACAGTAATCACTAAATGCAAGCGGAGCCTTTCTTGGGAAAAGCGGCAGTCCTAGACAAAACAAAGAGATGAGTCCAGGCCCTGCTGGCCCCACGAATCTCCCAGTCCTGTGCTTCCAGAACCCAGGGCATTGCCACTACGCCCCATCATCGTAGCCTGGGCCTCTGTGAAGCGCTCCCAGGCCCGTGAGCAATAACACCTTTGAAAGGATGCTTTAGGTTTTTCCATCAGCGAGTGTGGCCACCAAGGCAACATGACATAAGGCCACCCCAATTCCCCACACTGACTAGGCAGCTTTCCCGTGTTCCTCGTCATATCATCTTACCCACCAGCGTCCAACAAGAAACCCTTACCAAACGGATAACGACCAGCTGTAATTAACAAGCTTCTGCTGCCAAGACTACTGCCTCCCTTTTTATTAATCGCCTTTTAAATTTCCTCACCAAAGAACTTAGCGTTCTGGACTCTAAGTTTTAAATTCTGGCTATGTTGAGATGGAAAGGGTCTACTCAATCAGAAGAATCTATCACCTAATGAAAGCAATTAAAACAGCAATTAGTTTAGAATTCATACTTGCAAAGCAAGGAAAGAATTAAATAATAGGAAAATTAAGCAGAGAGAGAACCATATCTATACCTGTTTTTGCTCAACAGCTCAGAAGTTTAACCAAAGTGTTAATAGCTACACGCGGTGGTGCATACCTTTAGTCCCAGCACTCGGGAGGCAGGGGCAGGCGGATCTCTGTGAGTTCAAGGCCAGCCTGGGCTACATCGTGAAGTTTGCCTCAACAAACGACAACAAAAAGTGTTAAAATTCCCCACTCTGATCAGTGCCTTAAAGTTCATGATTTCTGTTTAGCAACTAGATAGTTTCATGAGAAGTTAGTAGGCAAGACATATCAGGGCCACAATGAACGCTACAGGTAAATGATACAGGAAGCCAGTTTTCCAAGAATCTCCCACCTTGGGTCAAAGAGGAATTTGAAACTTCATCTTTTTCTAAATAATGAAGCTTTATAATTGAAAATATTTCTAAATCTATAATGTGATTCCCTTTTATAAAGGCTTTGTTTTGTTTTGTTTGTGTGTGTGTGCCATAGTGAGTGTATATGTGTACCACATGTATGCATGAGCCCTCAGAGACCAAAATCCCCTGAAATTGAAGTAACAGGTGGTTGTGAGCTACCCTATGGGTGCTGAGACCGAACCTAGACTCTGGCGAGAGCAGCCAAATGCTCAACTGCTGAGCCATCTCTTCTGCTCCTATTTCGGGGGTGGGAGGAATGTGTGCACATGTGTGTTCACATGTGCACATGCGTGTTTACATGTGTACATGCTCACAGTGCCAGAAGAGGAAGCTGGATACCTTGGAGCTAAGGCAACAAACTGCTGTGAGTTGCCTGACATGGGTGCTGGAAATTCTAGTCCTCTGCAAAGGCAGTAGGTACTCTTAACCCCTGAGCCATCTCTCCGGTCCTCTACAAGGATCCTGATGCTCAGAAATCTGCCACTCACCAAAATATTACAAACCAAGCGGTAAGCCATGAGTCATGATTCAGTGTTGACATCACAAGTGACCTTCTAACAGGATGTCCCCATGTGCGGGAACACAGCAGACCAGGGCAGTTGCCTGCACACATAAGGCTGGGCAGGGTTGGACCTGCATCTCCGACAATACTTCTCTGAAGGTCCAGACGCCTAGATGCTGTGTTGCAGAAATCCATACACACAAACACAGTTCCAACACCGACAGTCTAAGTTTTAAAGACACGATAGTGAGCACAACTTTAAATCAAAGCAGGGATTGCTGAAAATTAATCGCATTTGAAGGCCTCAGCCAGGACGAATTATTTTTAAATCAGAAACAAACAACAAAACTGAACTTTATTCAAAAGCGCAATGTTCTATTGGAAGCGCTTGTCTTCGTCGTTAAACACAAATGAAATCGCTTCTTATTGATTTTAATTCAGGTTGGAACACTTGCTGTCCAATACCGAGAAAGGAAAGTGCACGGGACGAGATATGGTTAGGAGAAAAACTCTGGAGGCAACCTGACACTCTGCTGACCTCGAGTCTATGAGTAAGTTAAAACAAGGATCAGGTGTGACAGGGACAGCGTCCGCCCCACCCTCGAGGATCAGGTGCAGACCGCTTCACTCTGGCCCTCTAGGGTCTCCTACCATCACAGACTCTTTCTATTATTTTAATCCAAGCTATAAATGTTGCTCAGTTAAGTTTTCCTCTCTTCCTTGCAGATTCTTGGGAGTCTCATGTACAAATAAAATCAAGAGAAGCATTTAGAGCGAAGTACTAGCCACGTATTTTCTCAGAGAGGCTGTCAGTCCCTATGACCAAAAGGGGCAATAATAATATAATAATAATAATAATAATAATAGTAATAATAATAATCATCCTTGGCTTCTTTAAGAGCTGAAAATGGATGAACCTGGGGCTCAAAGCATAAGGAAAAAAGCCACTAGTAAAGGACTTCATCAGGCAGGAAATAGCTCCTACTGCCTACCTATGTATCAATCCTCTTGTGGCCTTCCAGCTAATATTGGTGCCTTTTGCTGAGTAATGACCAAAGTCAACCCTGGCTGAAACTGGTCTGAAAAGAGGCACTGGAAGGATTATGGCCATCTACTCCAAACAACTGTCAACCTAGCCTTAAACAGGGTGTGGACCGGAACAGAGTTCACAACTGAGAGAAATAATGGAATCTCACATCATCTGGCTCAAACACTGGAGTCCAGAGGGGCAAGGGGTGCCCAACATAGCCTGGTCTTTGTACTGCCCTCCCTTCAGGTGGGAAGAGAGCCCCTTGGTCAACAGAGGGGCCTATGTGAATATGGAAAGAAGGGTCTACATTCAGAGAGTCAGAAAAATACTGATTACATGTATCATTTTCAATAACAGCCATGTGCCTGTTATGGACTACATAGTGCTTGTTTACAACTGACTCAGAGACTGGACTGTGAGTCCATCTTATCCATGAAGAAATCGGGAACAAAAAACCCAACCCTGGTCCATGACAACGCTAGCAGCTACTTAAGTCTCATTTTGAAGACTAGTGTGACAGTCCCAGAGTCTTTTGACGTGTTATTTTACGGTCTCCACAGCCAAGACTTGGATGCAAATGCCTGAACCTGGCTGTTGAGATCCAGTCAATGCCGGTACCAGCTCCCAGGCGGCTTGCTCTCTCCAATGAACATGCGCAGGTGGCCTGGCATTGATAACTAACACCTGCATTCCCTGAGGAAGCTGCTAAGATACAAGGCAGGCAAGGGCCCACATCTTGAAGCCCTGCAACCCAGTCCTAGGAACAAGCCAATTTACTGAGGGCCAGCTACCTCCCAGGCTCACTACTACCTCTGCTCGCCAGACCAGCTCCTTATTCCCCGTGCACAAAGAAAATACCAGCCAGGCTTCCGAGTGTTTATAAACCATTTTCTCCCAGGGAGGCATCTGTAAAGGTTAATTCCGACTGTCAACTTGACAGAATCTTGAAGCCTCTGGCCATGCATCTGTGTGGGAGTTTCTAGAACCAGCTAGCTGAGGTGGGAAGACACACCCTGAATGTGGAAGGCAGCGTTCCAGATGCCTGCCAGCATCAGTATTTCTCTCTCAGCTTTCCTGACTGCGGGTACCACGTGAGCAGCTGCCTCACACTCCTGCCAGTATGACATCCTTGCCGTGATGGGCTGTACCCTTGGACTGGGAGCTAAACTCTTCGTTCCTTTAGGTGCTTGTGAGACAGTTTTATTACCGAACCACGAAAAGCAACGAATACAGTATCCCTATTGCATTTCTTTATGGTCCCCGGACACCTGGGGTCTGGATCAGCATTTCAGCATTTTATTGTCTCCAGCTTGAACATAACTACACAGCAAACTACTTTAGCAATCTTCTTTTGAGTTCTTTAATTCACACAGAGTTTTAGAGTCCTTCTTTTAACACGTGTGGCACAAGCCATCACTGGGGAAGCAGAAGCAGGCAGATCCCTGTGATTTTGAAGCCAGCAGTCTATGTAACAAGTTCCAGGCCATCCAGGACCACATGGCAAGACCCAGTTTTTAAGAAAACAACAATGAACACCATTACTTGCATGGATGATGGGGAATCTCCTCCACCCAATGGCCTTTGAGAGGCTGGACCAAGTTGAGGCATGGCTTTTGGGTACCAAAGAGTCTCGGTCCCATCCCGTTCAGTCTCTTCTTCCCGCCAGCCACACCTGGATGTCGGACCCCATTCTCATTTCCTCGCTGTGATCTGTGAGTTCCCTTTTAACAAAGAAAAACCTCACTATTCGGAGTTGGCTTGGAATTATTTGACTCGCGTTTCCCCCATTTGATGTGTTCTGCATCACACATATAACCTTTTAGAGAAAATAACCTGGAAACACTCTTATAGACACACAGGAGAACATGTGTGGTGATACATGCAAATATCACACCACTGCACTGAAGAGATTTCAGCATCTGTGCATCCTGCGGTCCTTGGGAGTACAGGATCCAGTCTCCCACAAATGCAGAGCAAAGAGCATCACAGGCAGGATGAAATGCACAGAACATGTACTGTTTGAAAGGGCCACTAGGGTTACCATGTGCTAGCCACAGAACCATATGTCCTTGGTGCGGAGATGAGATGTCACCACCTGTGGTCATTTGAATGCTAACGCCCCCATAGGCCCGTGGATTTAATGTGGGTTCGTGGTTGGTGGCACTGTTCTGGGACATTACAGAATGTGCATAGTGTGGTGGCTTGCTGGAGAAGACTCATCACTGGGGGTGGGCTTTGAGGGTTACAGCTTAGTCCCACTTTTCCAGTGTGAGGTTGAGATGTGATGGGCCAGCTTCCTCTTCTTTCTCCATTTCCATGCTTTCCTCGCCCTTGCGGACTTTCCCTCTAGAAGCACAAAACAGACTTTCTTCTGAAGTTGTTCTTCCCGGTATTCTAGCCCAGCAAGAGAAAAGGAACGGATACACTATATGGATGCGGAGGCCACTACCTCGTCCCACTGATAAAGGAGTGCACCATGCCATTAGAGCTGGCACCTCGGGAGTAACCTGGAGCCCAGAACTTGCATCCTGCCTGGCAGTGAATGCACTCAAATGCGCGCCTGACCTTTGATCAGACAAAATTCCCAGGGAAAGCAACACACAAGCCTGCGGTGCTACTGAGGAAGGCTGGCCAAGCACTGGGGTGTGCTAGCGCCTCTGCCGACAGGCTTCTGTGGGCTGCATGCAATCTCTCCAAAAACCTGCAAGGCCCCGCGTTTCAAATCATTGAACAGCACAGTCAGAATGCCCAAGGTGTTCTCTGATGTCTCCGAGTATCCTCAATGGCAGAAACAGCAAGAACCATGGCCCATTGTCACCCCGCCAGAACCTAGCAGTATTCTTGCTCATAAGTGGTAACAATAGTGGTCCTGACTTTCAAGTGCTTACAGAGGTCAGGGCCGTGTGTCCTATGGTTTACCTCATTCCTCAAGCCACCTCACAGAGCCGGGACCCTTGCCCCATCTCATGAAAGGCAGACAAGGCAAATGACCCCAATGCTCTAAATTAACACTGACGCCTCTGCTTTTAAGGCCACCATTGTAAGAAGCAGTTTCTCTTACTAGCCCTAAGTTTTATTTATTTTTTTAAAGATTTATTTATTTATTATGTACACAGTGTTCAGCCTCCATGCCTGCATGCAGGCCAGAAGAGGGCACCAGATCTCATTATAGATGGTTGTGAGCCACCATGTGGTTGCTGGGAATTGAACTCAAGACCTCCAAAAGAGCAGTCAGTGCTCTTAACCTCTGAGCCATCTCTCCAGCCCTAGCCCTAAGTTTTAAAATTGAGAAGAAAATGAGGGAGCCAGTGTCACACTGGAGAGGACCACAGGATCTGTCACTGGGAGGGTGAGACAGACTTCAAGTGGACTCTAGACAAAGGCCATCTGATACAGAACTTATGAATGCCATATGAAGATATGACACAGGCATTGCATGCAAGTCACATAATTTTAAGTTTATGGTATGGTGTAAAAAAGTAAAAAGAGGCAGATAATATTAATTTGTAATAAAGTTTTCTTTTTAATATATGTAAGGTATTATCATTTCAATAGGCAGGCAATATAAATTCTTTGGTAGGTATGTATGTTCATGTATAGACAGACACATATGTGTGAGGAAGTCAGACAGCCACATGGGATATGTCATTCCTCAGGAGCCATCTACATTTTTTATTATGACAGGATCTCTCACTGGCCTTCAACTTAGGAAGTAAGCTAGCCTGGCTGGCCGGTAAGCCAGGGGACCCTGCAGTTCCGACCTCCCAGAACTGATATTATGAACTTTTTAATACCATTTATAAGGACTAAACACAGATCATCACATTATGTGACAAGCACTTACCCACTGAGCTACCTCCTCAATCCTGCAATGTAACATTTTATATTTTGGTTGAGAACCTAGCCTTTAACGGCTGAGCCATCTCTTCAGCCCAATGTTAATGAGATAGTGTATATATTTTTCTTCCCTATGTGTTTGCAATCAGCATGTATTTCATACTGACGCACATCTCAGATGAGATGTACTTCACCCCCCAGTAGGCACGTGAAATCAGTGGCCACTGCGGTGGACAGAGCAGCTCAAGTGGCTCGCAGGACATAATCCAAGGACACCAGAAGGGACCTTTGGGAAGACAGCCACATCTGGGAAGCAAACACGAGACTGTTGGATGTCATCTAAGAAACTGATAAGTAGCAAACACCTGTGTGTTACAGAAAGGGACTCCTCACACTCCTGCCTCTCCTCTCCAGTTCCCTTTTACAAAAGCAGCACCCATCCGAGGACCAATCAGATCCTGAGAGGGAGGCGACCATAAAGGTACCCATGAATTTATTCACAGTAAACACAATCCTTCACCGGGCATAAACAGAGGAACAGCATCCGTTAAGTCAGTCACAGTTTTAAACCCTGCTGTCGCTAAGCCCATGTTTAACACTTACTTAAATAGCTAAGGATTCCAAACGGTGTGGCTTCAGAACACAAACAGACCGACAAGAACCAGAATCTAATGCAAAACCTCTGGGCTTTGAAGAAGGAAAAAAAGGTAAGTTTAGATCCCACCTGTGGATCTCACCAATTAGAATATGATGTAACCACCGTCAAGAGATTGGATTCTTTGTTCCTGAATAAATGAACCTGAGTCAGATAGGAAACCAAATCAATTGCATGGACCAGGAAATCTTAACCATGGCTCACTTAGCCGTATACATATTTGCAAGGTATAAAATCCCGCAGAATATACTTGTCCTTACTCTTCCGGTTTTGAAGGTTGGCTGTATCTTAGTATAGCATAGGGATGCTGCAAAAGTCCTCCCGTGAGCCATCTATAAGCTCTCATCCAGGCTTCAGCAGCAAAGAGCTCTCTATGATTGATTAGCAATGTCTGCCACTACTACAGGAATGGGAGCCCTGAGCTCAAATACCAGCCTTTGGCCCTGTAGAAAATGCAGGAAGAAGACATGACATAAGATGCTAAAGTTTCTTTGAATGTTCCTGTTCCTGTGCGCCCTGAGGACATGATGAGCTATCTCCAAAGGTGGAAGCATCATACTAACACAGATAATTTCAGTCATCAATTGCTATGGTACATACCAAGAATATTAAGTAGGAGAAAGCCAGTTCCTACAAACTTGTCCTGCCAGCTGACAACTAAAGAGAGCCACTCAAGCCTTAGCAGCTGCTACAGCTAGAGGCTAAAATTCCCTCCAAAGTCCCATATGTTAAGTTTGGTTACTCCTCCATGGCACTATTAGATGTACCCTAGGGGATGGAAGAAGCATATCCTGGAAGGGAATATTAGGACCCTGTCCTCTTGTCTTGTCTTGTCAGCCACCCCACTATGAACAGACCTCCCCATCACATGACCCCACCATGACACTCCACCCCCATAGTGGTCCAAAGTAACAGACGAAGCAACCACCAAATCAGCCTACCAAATCAGCCGCATGTCAAAATAAAAACGTTCCTACTTTTAAGTTGACTGAGATATTTGGTCACAGAAACCTTGAGAATACCATCTCAACTAAATGTTGACCAATTTGGTCTACTGCCTGCTCTCCAAGGAAAGCAGACGGAAGGCTGCCAGCACCCAGAAAGCCAGGTCTTGGGCTCTCTGCTGTCTCTGAACTCCAGCTCACTCCCCTCTCCAAAGGACAACACAGCAGGAATTGAAAGCATACTTATGCAAGCCTTTGTTCAGTGTGAGGGCTAACGCTGAGTGTTAGCCTGACCTGATGAGAAACGCTTGGGAGATTAAGAAAGCACAGCCCTGGACGTGTCTGAGGACTCTGCCCTAATCAATAGGTTATTCAATCCATGGATGGATTCACAATGTAACGGCATCACTGGGAGGTGAGCCCTGAGGAAACACTGGGGAGATTACAGTTGTGTCACTGAGGGTGACAAGTTGTCGGGGTCCCTGTGTGCCCTCTGCATTGTTTCCTGCCTTTCACAGGCTGCCACCCCATCTGTTCCACCACAAGCTGAATGCTGTGAAACTGTGAGCCAAAATAAGTTATTTCTCCCCAAAGTGTTTGTGTTGGGTACTTTGGCCATGGAGAAGAGGAGCTAATGGATATGACGGTAAATCCCGAGCAAGCCCTATTGAAAGCAGGGCTCTTGACAATATTCCACGCATGCCACTCTTGGCTGGTGATTTGCACGCATGGCTCACTTGTTCTGAAAAATGTAGGAGGCTGGAACTCATTACTTCCATTTTCAAAGGGAGAAAAACCAATAGAGGGAAGTCACTGGGCAAAGATGGCGAAAGACGAAGCTAAGGTTCGCTCCAGAGTCCAAGCAGCTCAGAACACATGCGTTTGCCACAGCTCTCTTGTCCCCTCAGTATCTTGCTTAAAGGACATCAAGCATTTAACAAATATGTCCACGGGTCTCCTTCGTTTATGTGGCAAGAGCACCCGTACATTAGCTAGAACTTTCTAGGAATCCATTTTTCTCCACTTTGCATCAAGAGCAAAGGCAGGAATTTGAAGACCAACAGCTACCTCCTATCAAACAAGAAGCTTCACTAACTGAAAACAATTACAACCTGAAATATGTGCAGAGACCCTAACACTAACCTACCTGCCTCTGTTAGGCTACATAATTTCAGGGGCTTCCTTCAAAGAGGCCAGCTGAGAAACTGAGGGGCTGATAACCTAAAACTCAAGAGATTTTGCATGCTCTCCACTAATAGCGCTTATCCACACAAGAGTAAAAGAAAATAGCTAGCTTCAGAGGAGAAAACAGGGGTCTGATGAGCAATAAACAGGGTGGGCAGCAAGTGTGCTCTAGAAAACTTGGTCTCTGCCCACACATGTGTGCAGTCCCCAGGATGCACTGGCCAGCACACAGCAGAGCCAAGGCACTAGAAACTAGGTGGCGAGCTAGCACTTATCACTGAGGAACAGCCAGCGGTGGCAAGCCCTTCTCCTGGACAGCCTGCCCAAAGACACTTTGAGACAACAGAACAACTCCATCTCTGTGTCCCACCATCAGCTGAGCCTCACTTGGTACCCTGGACGTGACCCACATCCACGTTTCTAAAGTAAACAAAGCAGAAATGACAGTGCCTAGTTCTGACTAAGCCTGACTGAAACCAAGGTCGTTCTAAAAATCAAGGTCATTCTTGACACAACGACCACTGGTTGGAGAGAGTTTATTTATTTCACCAGAAAGAAAGGGAAACTAGCGTTGGGACGGCCACAGAGACTATCCCGTCACCCTGCTGTTCCAAACACAGCTGCTCTGTAATCAGAATATAGCTGGTTTAGACACCTTAGTGGCCAGCAACAGATGGTGCAAATTCAGACTTTTCTATTTTTCTATTTATTTTTTGACAAGGGCTCACTACATAGTACAGACTGGCCTAGAACTTGTAACCCTGTATTCTGGACTGACAGTAGTCTATCTTCACACCCAGCTAGTTTTCCTTAATAAAGATGGATCCCAACAACCGTGACAACATTGACCCTTGGAATCCTATTAAGGGACGTTAACCTTGGGTAATGCAACTTCTAAGAGGATAAAGTAAACACATGTAAGTTTCTATACATCCAAAGCTACCAGAGCTCAGTAGACATCCCGGTGTACTGTGGAAGAAGAAATCTGTCTCTTCGTTCTGTCAGCCCTCAAATACAACTGCCGCCACTCTTCACGGAAGATGGATGTTGGCCTCGGGGGCATCTCAGTAGGCTCCTCCTACTGTCCATCTGTCAGTCAAAAGCTGCCCTCAACCTTAATACAAAGCTCAGGAACCCACACACTGCTCTTGATTTCAAGCTAGAGAGGGCACTTGATGGCAATCATGAGGATCTGAGGTAGATACCAGCACCCGTGGGGTGGAGGGTGCGCTGGGACATGCCTAGAACCCCAGTGTTGTTTGGGAAAGGGTGGGGAATCACCCAAGTTTGCTGGCTATCTGTGTCTCTCCAGATTCTGTGAGAGTCTCTTTCTCAAGGGAAGATGATAGACAAAGCAAGACATCTGATGTCCTCCTCTGGCCTCCTTGTGGAAACACACACTCACACATACAATACACACACACCCCTACACAAATACAAAGCAAGATATGTGACTGTTATCACTAACTAGAAATCCATTTATTAAAACCTAGAAGGGGTGGAGATTCTGTATAAAAAAATGAAGTGGCGAGGAGACCACTAAACGTGCATTCTGTCATCGTTTAGATCTCCCTGCTCTGACCACCGCCTTCACCCAGCACCCCACACCACACCACACCAGTCTCAGGGAGTTGGTTAATAAGAAGGTGACACAGCTGGTAATTTGGAAATCAAATGAGATTTTCTCAGATCCCTGGTTTTAACTGAGCAAACCCACCATTGCCTAAAGTCACCAATAGAAGTCACCATGCTCCTGTGAGATATTCAAACAGCAGGACATCTGTGAAGCTAGAGAGGGACCAGGACAACTGACAGCTGAGCCCAGGCTTCAAAGGGCAGATGGACAGGAATGAAGTCACATCACCAGCCAAGAGTGAATGTACTCAAATATACACACGCACATGCACATACATGCATGCTCCCAGACAAACACAACCAGTCTAAGGAATACAAAACTCTACAAAGTTAAAATAGATGGCTGGCTGGCTTGATGTATGGCTGGGTGGATAAAAATAAAGCTAACAAAACCTGTCCCTCAGTGAGAAATCACCCACACCAAAGTAGCAAGCACCTCAAGAGACCAGCCTAGTCTTGTAAATAACCACTGTGGGCCAGGTGTGTGCCCCATCCCCAGGGAGCAGCCTCCATGTAATTCCAGCCTGCACCTGACGGTGTTGCCAAGAGAGAGTAGGGACTCCAGGACTCTTAGCCTCCCAGTTTCTAATGAGTAACCCTTTCTAGGAAGCGGCTATGTGGGCAGGAGCTTGCAGCCGATGTGGCCCTCACTGTCTCCATCATGTCCCCAACACTGCCAGGCAAGCTGTGGATTCTCAGAAAACATTCATTGATTGCATGAATGTAAAATACCCATTTTTTTTAATTTTTAGTTTTTACTTTGTTGTTTTTTAAATGATTAGTTTAGGTGTAAGGGTGTCTGGGCAGCATGTAAGTCTGTGGACCCCATGATGACATTAGATCCCACGGAAATGAAGTTACAGACCCTTGTTAGCCACCACGTGAGTGCTAGAAATCAAACCCAGGTCCTCTGGCAGAACACCCAGAGCTCCGACCCACCATCTTCTGGCCTCCTCAGGCACTACATGAATGTGCTGAACAGACACACATGCATGCAAAACACCCATATAAATAAGGCGATAGGGAACTGTGTTGGCATGAGCAAACTTACATCCTTGGAACTGCCTTTCAGAATCAATAAGACTGAATGCTTATTCACAAAGCCAAAAGTAAAGCAGGCATAGTGGTCCTCTCCAGGAATCTAGAATCCATGTGGCAAAGATGCTAGAAGATGTTGAGTTCTTTCTAGGCTAACCTGTGCTATAGAGTGAGGCCCTGTCTCCAAGGAAAATCAGAACCAGGGATGTAGCTAGGTTGGTAGAATGTTTACCCAGAGTGCACTGACTCTGGATTAGAACCCCTGAACCACATAATGGGGTATGGTAGCAGAGTCTTATAATCCCAGCTCCTGGAGGCAAAGGCAGGACACTCAGAAGTTCAAGACCATCCTTGGCTATATAGTGAGGTCAAGGCCAGTTGGGAATACAAAAGACCCTATCAAAAATATTTTTATTTTGGTAAAATTAATAAATGGCCAAAGACTGAAGTACTCGGCTTTTACATCCTGTTTAATGGATTAGTGCTGACTTGAAGTTAAACAGTGAAGAAACAGAGGCCAAGAAGAAATCAGAATATTTTAACTGCCTCTAGGATTAAGTAGCTCCAGATTCCAAGCCCCTCTCTGCCCTATTGTTACTTCTGCCAACATTTAGGGAATGCTGCTGCCTCCTCATCTTGTCAACATGACCAGGTGTCCCTTCACACGGTGTTGCTCCCCCTACAGCGACTCATTCGGTTCCACAGGAGAAAAGCCATGGACACACTCAAGCCGCCACCAGCCTCCCCCATTTCTGCCAATCATCGAGGATGGAGTCAGCTAGACAATACTCCCACATCCCATACAGGTCAGGCTCCTGTTCTGAACTATGTGGTGACGTCACGCCCTGGAACGGCTTTGCCCTGTGCATCTCACTCTTGTAACTCAAATGCCACTACAGGAGTACAGGAGTGAGACAATGGTCTTCCTTAAGGCTATATTGCCAGCCCTGTCCCACAGGCTCAATTACCTGGGTTTCTTTTTTGTTTTTTTTCATATGCTTGAGTGTATGTGTGCCTGCGCGTGCATGAAGGAGCCCTCAGAGGCCAGAGAGGGATCTGAGTTCCTTGGAACTCTAGTTACCGGTAGTTCTGCAAGAGCAGTAAGTGCTCTTAACAACTGAGCAGCCAACTATCTGGTTCCATAATGATCTGTCCATGCAAAGAAAAGGAAAACAAAAGACCTGAGGCTGCAGATCAGTCACAGAGAGCTCGACTACCATCCACAGGCCCTGGGTTCACTCCCAGTACCAGGGGAAAACACATTCATGAGCATCCACATCTGCTCACCATGCTGCTTACTAGGATCAAAACAGTCAGCAAGAAAGAGAGAGAACATTCCTTCGCTTGAAAGACTGATTTTTACCATTTGTAATTGCATATGAGGGGTCAATGCCCACATGAGTGCAGGTGCTGTCTGAGACTTGAATCCTTGCATCCACTGGGAGCTGGAGTTTCAGCCTATAGCAGGTGCTAGGAGTCAAACTCCACTCCTCCACCAAAGCAGTACAAGGTTTTACCCATGAGCCATCTCTCCACTCCCAATGAGAAGATTTCTTCTTTCTTCTCAAGATTAGGATTGAACCTAGGACTTTCAAGCATGCTGGGTCAGAGTTCCACCATTGAACAATACCTCCAGCCCTCTTTTTACCTCTTCAGAAAGACTAAGTTTCCCAGGCTTGCCTTGGACTTCTGATGCTCCTGCCTCCACCTCGCCAGCACCTAGGATTACAGACCTATACCAGCATGTCTGTCCCCTGCCCTATAGATCATGTGTGGCGGTTTGAATAAGTATAAACCTCACAGACTCATGCATTTGAATGCTTGGCCCGTAAGGGAGTGGCACTAGTAGGAGGTGTGGCCTTGTTGGAGGAAGTGTGCCACTGTGAGGGTGGGCTTTGAGGTCTCATTATGCTTAAGCTACACCCAGTATGACACAGACTCCTGCTGCCTGTCAATCAAGATGTAGAACTCTCAGCTCCTTCTCCAGCACCATGCCTGCATGCCACCATGGTTGTTTCCCACCATTGACAACGGTTGTTTCCCATGATGGCCTCTGAACTGTAAGTCACCCCCAATTAAATGTTTTCCTTTATAAGACTTGCCATGGTCATGGTGTTTCTTCATAGCAAGGGAAACCCTAACTAAGGGCCATCCCACCCAGAAATATCCTACAGCAAGAAAGGAAAAGTTTACCAGGCACCATGCCCCAGAGTGCAAGATGCCCCAGACTACAGGGTGCCCCAGAGTGCAGGATGCCCCACAGAGTGCAGGGTGCCCCCACAGAGTGCAGGATGCCCCCACAGAGTGCAGGATGCCCCCACAGAGTGCAGAATGCCCCCCAGAGTGCAGGATGCCCCACAGAGTTCAAGATGCCCCCCAGAGTGCAGGATGCCCCACAGAGTTCAAGATGCCCCCCAGAGTGCAGGATGCCCCCACAGAATGCTGGATGCACTGAATACTTAACTTGCTTAGTATACAAAGGTCACAACCATTCCAACAACTCAGTGTGGAAGCAGCGAACCTTAAAACTCCAAGAATTTGAGAAATAATTTAGCTAAAGATGAGGGGGAAAAAAACTCAAAGAAATATAGTCTGTGCTGGGAATGTGGCAGCTTTAAAACTGCCCTGGTTTTAACCCCCAGGACCACTCACATGCCTATAACTAAGAGAAAGAGGAAGATCAGGAGTTGAAGATCATGTTCATCTACAGTGCAAGTTCAAGGCCGTCTTGGGCTACATGAGACCCCAACCCAGGCCACAAAAAAGAAAGGAAGGAAGAAAAATAAAGTGAAGGTCTTGACTAAGATCTCACAGCTGGTAAGTAGGCTCCTTGAAGCTAGTTTTACACTCTGGAAAAAAAAATCCAGAACCCGCATTATCTCCTGCCAAGTCTAACTACCTCCGTCAACCCTGCTCCTCCAGTGCTGGGTGATTCAGAACCTGCAGCCCACACTCCACACTCACATGATATATAGGATAATGAAAAGGCACAACAGTCAAAACTTCAAATGGTTTCCCAGTTTAAAAAAAAAATCTAGGCCCCTAGGCCCTCTCTCTTGACAATCCTTAAAAAGCTTAAAAAGACTTTCTGGGGAGACTGGGGACATGGCTCAGTTGGTGAAGTGTTTGCCTTCCATGCTAGAGAACCTGAGTCTGGTCCTCAGAATTCAGGTAAACAAGATATGCATGTAGTTAGGAATTTGTGAACTCAGTCCTTGGGAGGTGGAGAGCGGTGGCTCACTGAGGCTCCCTGGCCTCGTCCAGTAGGCAGGCAGCAGGCAGCGGCCAAAAGACAAAAAAAAAAACCCACAAGGTAGAGATACCTAAGGGGCAGAACCAAAGAATGCCCTCTGCTTCCACAGGCACCTGCACACACATCCACAAATACACACGAACTAAATGAATAAATAAGTTTTTAAGAGAGAAAAGACAATCTTAAATGAGAACAGTATACCTTCGCTCATCTGGACACTAGCTCTATGCCTGGTAAAATGCTAACGGTTGTTTCCTTTATCTGAATTCCTCCAGATGATATTCCAAATGTGCTGGAGACTTCAGGAGCAGTCATAGCGTGAGAAACCAGAGAGCTCTCAGATTCACATAGTAACTGATAGGAATTCCTCAAAAGTATATACCCACTGCCCAATCCAACAACCTGCCTCTCTGCTCTGCAGCAAAGTCAGCAACATAGTATCACAGGCCCAAAATAAGCCCTATTTTCTCTGAGGAAGTGTTACATATTCCATGAACTGTGCTTTCATTTCTTCCTTTTCAGTTAGATTTTGGCAGCCAACTGTGTCACTCCCTCAAAATAGCTCAACTGAGCGCTTTAAAATTACATTTTGTTGTTTGGCCAGAAAAGCGCCGTGCTATTCTGACTTGAGCCTTCAGAACTGGAACCAGAGGGCAGGAGCTGTGGCTGGCATGGTGTCTCCTGCACACGCTGCAGGTCCAAGTCCCTGAAACAGAGACATTAATGGGCAGAGCGCAACACAGGTCCAAAAGGGGAGATGGTACCCAATACCACACTGCCAACTCTCCTTTAGTCCAGCCCACAAAACCCCAAAAAGATGATCACAGAGCAAGGGTTCATCAGCTACCATGAAGTCCAAAAAGGACAGAAACTCTTGCTAAGAGCTGTTGGAGCGGGCTGGAGCATCGGTGAACCACTGGTAGTGTGTCTGCCTGCCACACTCGCACAAAGAGCTGAGTTTGGATCCCCAGCATCCACACACAAAGCCTGCCACTGGGGCACAAATCTGTAATTCCAATCCTGGAGAGGTCAAGTCAGGAGGACTGCTGGAGCCTGCCAGCCAGGCTGGCCTAAGAGGAGAGCCCCAGCTTCACTGAGAGACCCTGTCTCAAAATACAAGGCAGAGAATAATTAAGGAAGACACCCAACATCAACATCTGCCCTCTACATGCACACACACACTCACACACACTGATTCACACTCACACACACTCACACCCCTTAGGGTGCATGACCAAGCCACTCCTTGTACCTAGGGATCAGAAAGATTGTTGTGTCAGGTTTGCAGGAAACACATGAAGTTGAGACTGCAGAGTCGACAAAGACCACCACAGACTCAAACAGGTGAAATGCAGCCAGCTTTCCTACCTCCAGGGGCCATGCCCTCCATGCTGTCCTGCCTCCTCCACCCAACAACAAAGGCCAAAAACAGAAACCCATTGTACATTTTCTTATCAAAGCAGGCAGACGCGTTACTAAGTAGTCAACCTTTCTTGGTCCAGTTTCCTCTTTCCGTATACTCCTATCCAAACTCTTTCATATCCATAAAAGAAAAAACGGTTAAATTATTGAGTTATTATTTACCACACATTGCACTAAATCCTTGAGCACTTTACCCCACACACTGCATAAAGACCTAAGGAAACAAAGTACCAGCACTATTCCTTGGCACTAATGGGGAGAGAACAAGGCACACAAGAGGGAAATCACATGTCTACGGTACATAGCTAGCGGAGAGGTAGGTTGGCTCTAGAGGACAAACTCCTACTGACTTCTCTACATTCGTGTACAACTCTCAATGGCAACCTAGTTTAGGGAATAATAATAATAACGATAAGAGCAATAACAAGTATTAACAAGTTCCAGGCTCCTGTAAGATGCCTCCCTTGCTACAATACAGTAGCTCTCACTGAATGATTGACAGAAACCAAAGTTCCCGAGCAGTCGGAGTTGCCTCCTACACCTCACCCCAAGAAGAGCAGTCATACCCCTGTTCCCACAGAGCAGACATCACAGACAGCATGTGATCAGCAGGCATTCATCCTTCTCACTCCAAGAAGCATTTCCTTAATATTTTTTTAAGATTCATCCTATCAAGCACAACTGTCAAAAACCCTCAAGCCTGCATAGGCCTGGAGACATCTTGTGTTAAAGCAGGCTTTTGTTTTGTTTTTCTGTCAAAACACCAAACATTTTACTACAAACGATACCAAGTAAAATGGCCCGTCCGAGGCTAGGTGTCCCTGAAGGGCTCACTCAACCCTCTAGCTACTTAGAGCTGCACTGCACAGCCAGTGTGGAGAAGGCTAAGAACTCTTTTCACAGGTAGGCACTGCAGTGCACAGGAATAGGCAGGTGGATGGCCAGCCTGGTCTACATGCAAGCTCCAGACCAGCCAGAGTTAGATAGTGAGACGTTTCTGTAGTATGAATAAACCATGAATCTGTTACATGTTCCCATCAACACACACACACACACACACACACACACACACGCACGCACGCACGCACGCACNNNACACACACACACACACACACACACACACACACGCACGCACGCACGCACGCACAGGGTCTATTTAACATAGGGTAGCTTCAACATTTCTGTATAACTACAAATGACCTTGAATTTCTGACACCCTCCCTCTCAAGTGCCACCCCCTAGTTTAAACTCTGGTCCATCCCAGAGTTTCTTTCACGCTGGGCAAACCCTCCACCAACTGAGCTGTATTCCCAGCCCACCAAGGTCTTTTCTCCAAGTGTAATTCATCTAATCTTGCTACAAGATACTTATCTTTTAAAGAGATTAATACTTGGCTAGTCCTAAGAATTTGGAACCAGAGAATTCAAAAAAAACAGAGGGGAAAGGGCTGTAACAAATACAGGATTTGAAATGCAGTCACCTTTTTAAGATTTCTTTTATCAGTGCTAGGAACCGAACCCAAAGCCACAGCAAAATACCTTTTTATTTAGTCATCTTTTAAAAATTATAATACTGCATAAATGAAACACATAAGAAGGAAGGAAGGAAGGACGGACGGACAGACGGACGGACAGACTGACAGACGCTGGTAACAGGTAACTCTTCCACGCAGCGACACCTGATTCTGAGGGCATAGGGGACTGACTGTCATGGCTTCCCATGATGTTCTCAGCAGGCAAGAGAGTTGCTCTCATTTCTTGGGGGGAACCAGAGGCCTGTGATCTTTAACCTTGTCAAGACTTCCTGCAGATCTAGAGTAGCTGACGGTGATATAAAACGTGCCCACTTAGTGCTGATCCAAGCCAGAGACCAGCGTCCGACTTCAGGCCTGCTGAGAACGCTCTGCTGAGAACAGTTTCACATCCAGGTCCCTTGCTCTGCTGTACATAGCTACTACCTTGACCTAGATCAAGGGCAGTGGGGAAACTGAGCACAAGGAACTTCTTCCTTAGCTTTGTATTACTAGAAACACAGTGACTCTTATTCCTTGCACGGGTAGAGACAGAATCCCAGGGCCACAGAAGACCACCCAGGAGCTGAGAGTGGTCAACCTGGCACCAAGGCAGATCACAGGCTGACTGGAGGACGTCACCACTGTAGATGGAACTTTGGATCCTTAGGCCTTCCCACAACGCTCCAAGATATGAACACAAGAGATACGGCCTGAGACAAAAGTGTTGATGAAAGTGTTGGTCGTAGGCATGCCTGTCATCGGCACCTTGCATCGCATGGTCCCCCGGGCTACCATTAGAACATTGAACAGAAACAGAATAAACGCCACCAAAGGCTTAGTTTACCACCAAAGGCATGGTACAGGCCAGCTCACCTACTTGGTTTCATGGCCTTTCCAGCCTCAGGAAGGTGCAGGTAGGTGCCAGATTGCTCCTGTGGCTAAAGATGGAGGCAAGAAAGGGAGAGCAGGGACAAGAGGCAGTACAGGGCACCGTGTGGCACAGACACTCCTTTAACTCCTCCAGGAGATTTTAATGCCAACTTAGGAGTAAACAACAGAAATGTTAAAATGGGGTGGGGGTTGTTTGTTTGGTGTTGTTTTCTATTTTGTATTTGCTTTTTCTCACACCATTAAATCATCAATACTTCCCGGACATTCATTTAAGCAACATAGTCTCTGTTTCAGTGTAAACAGTGCTATTCAAAGTCCTTCTACAGAATGCCCCTGTCTTCAGGTCAGCCAAGATGGGAACGTCCTCTATTTTGTAAAGACTCAGGTAAGCCTTCGTGTATTTATGTCTGTTTGTGTTTGGGTTCTAACCTCAGCAATCCTCACCAAAAGCAATGTCTGGAAGGAGAGATGGAAGATTTGATTCTAATTGTGTCAGCGGGACTCGGTGTACAGACAAGATAACAAAGTCTTCTTTCTGACACGAATACGTGGAAGTGAGAAACTTGTCAGACCTCACTTCTAAGACAAAGAGTGAAGACTTCCAAACTCTACCCTAGTCTCTGCCTGAGAGGTCCCAGGCATGGCCACTGAAATGCCCAAGTCACATTTGTAGCAGCTAGATTAGCCTGTTGCTGGACCAGCTAGGAGTCACGGGACATAGGTTGTCAATCACTCGATTCTGACCCATCCAGGACAAAAGCAGTCAGGCTCCGCCTTCTGA
Source organism: Ellobius talpinus (assembly GCA_001685095.1). Classification (NCBI taxonomy): domain Eukaryota; kingdom Metazoa; phylum Chordata; class Mammalia; order Rodentia; family Cricetidae; genus Ellobius; species Ellobius talpinus. Next base: position 3,623 of record LOJH01000953.1, on the reverse strand, counting down.
AGTATTCCAATAGCAACCTGCTAGTTACAATATCATCACAACACAGGCCATCAGAATCCAAGAGAATAACTCTAACAGCCAAAAGAAATTGGTTTTTATGAATCTGTATGAATAGCTAAAGAGTGCAAATTAATTGGGGGGGGCAAAAGTTAACCCTTTCAAGTAATCTACATTCTCTCAGAGGTGATTCACTTCCCAGTGTCTGGGAATAAAGACAAAATAGTTATGTCAACCACTCAAAATTATATTTAAAATCTTATGTTTGACAATGGGCCTGTAACCGCAGCACTCCTGAAGGTAGGAGGATCAGAGTTCGAGGCCAGCTTGAGCCAGACAGTAAGCTTTGCCTTCCCAATCCAGTGTGTTGAGGAGGTTGGGGATCTAGATGAAATCATTGACAACTGTTGAAGCTTCAGAGGAGATATCGAAGAATCGACTATGTCGTCTCATGATTTTCCACACTAATATTTTAGAATTAGAAAAAAATGCGAAGTGCCCACTGTCGTGTTTGATAATCCTGCCCTCGGCACTCTGAAGGCATCGTTTGTAGCACCAGCTGTGGCGGGCAGGGATCCCACACTCGCCGCGCCGTTAAGAGCCATAACCCTGCTTCCGACCGCTGGAAAACACCCAAGCCCTAGCTACTTCCAAAGGCCTCCCTAAACCACAGCAACTCTGAGTTCTGAACAAGAGCTGGGGGCTCACATGCAGCTGAAAAGTCGGTGGGATTATAAAAAAAAAAAAACAAAAATAACCAACACGAAATTTCAGTTAAGAACTCACAAGGAGGACCCTGATGAAAACCAAAAGCTAAATAAAATGTATCCCAAGACAAACGTTAAACGTTTCCGAGGCTACGGCAGCAAGAAAGTGCCGGGTCCCAAAGCGACCGGTCCCCAAGGATTTTCCAGCCTACCACGGGCGGCAGCATTGAGCTGTGGGTACCGCCTAGCGCCAGATGTCGCAAACCCCCAGCCAGGGACCCTGGACGCGTGCTCCCCCGACCCTTTGGTGTGTGCAGGTGGTTGAGCCAGTCTAGAGGAAGCAGGAGCTTGACAGGTGGCTCTGGGGCGCCCCCTGAGGTCCAGCGGCCTCGGCAAACCTAAAACCAGCATCTCCCAGGGCTGTGATATTTTTTACTTTGCCTGACTCCAAAAGCTGCCTTCCCTTTGCCTCTTACAAACCGCCCTCGGCTCCTGGGGTGAGGGTAAGGGCTAGTTGCATGGAAGGCTGGGCAGGAACGAAAAATGAGAACTGAGATGGTACAAGCCTCGACAAGGCGGCATCCCTAGCGGTCCCATACTGGGTTGCAAGCCTCAGGCACCAGAAGGAAGAAAGACATTGTAGAAACACTGGCTACAGCCCAGAGGGGTCAGTCAGAAACGGAATTGGAAATTTCTGTTTTGCAAGGCTGCCTCCCACCGCCCCTATTAAAAAGTGTCCCTTACTAGGCTGACCCCGAGTGCACTCGAGCGCACTCAGCTGGCAAGTCTGGGGGGTGGGGGGGAGGAATCTTGTCAGAGACAGTGATAAAAACAAATGCTGTTCAATGGTCTCTAAGGGAGAGAAGTGCTGATTCTCAGAGGAGATGCTCCTCGGTGTCTACTTCCATAGAGGCAGGACCCCAGGATGCAAACCCTGGGCCTCCGGTGAGTAGGCACTCACACCCTGACCGATCCTCGAGCCGGGTTTCGGGACTGTGCCAAGAGCTGGATTGACAGCTCCGGAGACCGGAGGATATGCTGAGGAAAAAGGGACATAAGAACCCGCAGTGTTTTGCCCTCTGCTCCTCGCAACTATCCTCGAACCTACCAAGAAGGGACCACTCGCTGCCAGTCCTCTTAGAATGGGTCCCTGAAGGGCAGCGAGGGTCCTCACGCCTGGCTCCTAGGTGCAAGACGGGCTTGGGGGTACCCGCTGCACCAAAACCCCGCGCTCTGGCATCCGAAGCACAAGCTGTTATTAACCAGGGAAAGCGGAAACACTGGGGCACGTATCTTTTTCTTGATTAGAATAACCGCCGCCTCCAAATATCCCAGAACGGGCCGATGAGAAAGCAGAAAAACTGGGTGTTCTGTCCTTAGGTGATCGAGGAAAGAAAAGCAAATCGCGCCCTCTCCCACCCTTTTCCCCCAGCCAGGACAGAGGATGTGGCTTTCACCCACAGAGAAGGATCTGGGCAGCTTAAGGGAGGCTTGGAGCTGCAGCCCTCAGACTCTGCAAGAGAAGAGGCTGGCCTCTGCCCTCACCGAAGCGGGGGAGGGGGGTTTGAAGGCTGGAAGTGGAGGGTCGCCGAAGGCACACCGCTACGTGCAGTGATTTAGGATTGTCCTCAGTGGCCAATATTATTCCAGTCTTAACCTGCCTAGAAAAGGAGCGGGTCTGGGTCTGAATCTGGCAGGCACACTCAGCCTGCAAAAGGGCAAAGATGAAGGTAGGCAGGGCGCGCCAGACAGCAAAAAAGAAAAAAAAATGCTCCCGGACCCCAAAAGCAACCCAGCCGCCGACCCGCCCCTTGCACTTGGACCCCGCAGCCCAGCCCTTGAGAGTGGTACTGAAGGGGGCCGCGAGCCCCAAGAGGCACCGATCTAGCCAAAAACCCCTGCTCCCTGTCTTCCAGCAGCCCCCAGGCCCCCGCGTCCAGGGAGCCGTCTCGCGCCGGCACTGAGGCTCCCGCACCTCAGCCCGGAGCAAGGCTGAAAGGAGGTGGCCCCGGCCCCGGCGACCAGAAGGCGGACTGCTCCTCACATCCTGAATCCTCTGCAGCCAGCCTCCGCCAAACACCACCCCCCTACAAAGGGTCAGAGAAATGCAAAACGAGTCTCCGTTATGAGCTCCGTCCATCCCCGCGGGAGCAATGGGAGTACCCCAGATTACTTAAACCAACAGAGCATCCTTCCCACAGCCAGTCTCCCCAGACATCCTGCAACTCTGGCCCTCCGGATCGGCTCCGGATCAGCAAAGCAATCCCCCCACCTCCCCACCCCTCGACTCAAGCTGCTCCAAGCTTCCCAAGCTACAGTCAGAGAAGATCTTAGTCCCCAATCCTTCCCAGCCCGCCACGGCTTCTGCCCTCCCCGACTACCAGCCTCCTAGAACACTGCCGGAGCCAATGAAGCAGATCCCTCTTTCCTCCCCGGCAGCCCGGCCCCCCTTCACCCTCTCCGCGGTCCCTAGACTGGCGCCCAAGCTCCGCGCCCCGGCGACAACTCCGCATACCCCGCGCGCGCGGGCCGGAGCCGTGTCCCGTCAGCGGCCCTCACTCACCCGGGAAGCACACCACATAATGGAGCACAGAACTGGTGATTTTCAGGAACAAAATCCACCAACACGGTTCCAGTAACCTCCGCATGTCCGAAAACGCACATCGAAAAAGAGAAAAGCAGGGGGGGTAAACTTGTTGAATAAGTTCTTGCTTCCGAGCGAGGCTCCGCTAAACCTGAAGGCTTTCTCGGCTCGCCCGCCACCACACAGGCTCCCCACGCTCGGCGACCGGTCCCGCAGGAATCCTGATTGCTGCCAAGCGTCCCCGGGAAAACCTCAAAAAGTGACCGGGGATGCAAAGCCACTCTAGGGACGATCCTCTCGGAAGAGAAGGGCGGCTTTCTGCTCAGACACGATTC
>LOJH01000952.1:35235-52210 GCA_001685095.1 Ellobius talpinus | reverse complement strand
ATTCCCAGCACCCACATGGCAGCTCACAACTGTCTGTAACTCCAGTACCAGGGGAATCTGACACCCTCACACCAATGCACATAAAATAAAGTTAAATTATTTTAAAAAAATCCACTGGCTATTCTTGGTAAAAACAGAATCCCAGGTAGGCCCCATCCCACCAGTAGCCTGGCCTGTGGTCCAAAGTGCTGCCACCACCCCCCTAAGCTGGCACCTTTCTTACTGTTGTGTGGTACTGAACCCAGGTTCCATACATACTAACGACACTCTCTACCCCCCACCCCCCTACCCATCTCCGAGACCTCCAGGCCCCACCAGGATTGGAGGTTTTTCTATGTTAAACTACCCAAAACCTTTCGGATTTTGTCCTCACTGCTGACAACATGCAGTCAAAAGCAATTCGGTAATATCCATTTTTTTTTTAATCTCAGATTGGAAGCACAGTTTGGACACGAATGGGCGGCTCACTGGCAAGCTCATTTCTGACCTAGTGCTACTTCTGGGTGTGTTGTACCCGTGCAGACGACCTAGGCCTGCCCTCTGGCTCCTGCTCACCTGACCAGGCCTTGAACTATTCCTTGGTGCTTGGGTAAAGCTTCAGAAACACCTTTCTGGAAGCTTTCAGCTGGGCCTTAGCAATGCTGCCACTGTTCCGTGTGAGCACTCTGCTCCACCTACTCACTTATAGGCTGATTCAGAAGGACTGAATGAACCAGAGCTCTCCTAGGTTGCTCTTGATTTTCAAGACGTCACTCGAGAGATGCTCACCCGCCTTGTCCACTAGCCTCCCTAGCGAGGGCTCAGAGCCCAGGAGCCACGTTCATGATCGATCACCACCTCACATCTACACAAAGTCTGAGCTTTCCTGTGCCACGTTTTCTGGCCCTCTCTTGTCCACCTGCCAGGCCAACCTATTCAGTTACTGGGGGTAGGCTTGGCTCTTCCCTTTCTCTCTCTGTTCAAAAATATTTCACTTTTCCTTTTCTGCTGTCAGAGCAATGTTGAGCATGTGGGGTGCAGGACCTAGAGCTCAGAGACCACCGTCTCAAAGAAAAGTGGGTCTAGGCCCACTTGAATATAAACCATACATTCTTTAAAACCCCATCTCTTGAGGCTTGCAGTAAGTTCAAAAACATGATGGTTACTGGCTCTTTATATTCTGTTCCCGAGGCTAAAAGCCACCCCTATGTCTATCTGTCTTTGTAGACAAAGTTGCAGAGGGAAGCCCTGCAGACCAAAGAAAGCTCAGATGAGGCACTCATCATCCTGAGAGGCCATTAGGTCGGGCCTGGCTCAGAGTTGCACCAACCTCAGGAACCCTTGGCTAGAGGACCCTATGACTCTCTGTGTTGACGAAGCTAGTGTTGTCTGGATCCCAGGCCTCTCCTGGAACAGAGCTGACTTATTTCTACTAGAGAATGTGGCTGGAGGCTGGGGCGGGGTCCTGGAGCAGCAAGACAGCTCTACCTCCAAATAAGCCCAGGTCTGCTGCCAAGAGAAAACACCCCAGACGGCAGGGACTCACTCTGCATTTACTTCTGGTAGTGGGTGGGGTTTGAAGAGCCACCTCCTCCTCGGACAGCATGGACAGCTGTTGGAGACGATGCCGGGTAATGTCCTGGCCGGATGGGCTTGGCTATACCCCAGAGGAAGGAGAGAGAACACGGTCAGTGACAGCCCACCACAGTGCTACTCAACATTGGACTGCTTAGCTATTCCCCCAGACCTTCCTGCCACCAGGGGGCCTGGCCTCTGAGAAGTACAGCTAGTAAATTCAGGGCACCCATGTAATTCAGGGAGCAGGGAGAAAGAACTGCTTGATTAATCGTCTTATTTGTAAGCATGAAAAACAAAATAAGTAAGTGGAAATTAGAAGCAAAGGACTTTGGGTTTTATCTGCACTGGATCCATAGTCCCTATGGATTTCACAAGAATTCCACCTATGATGAGCTTTCTAGGAAAAGTAGGCTACAATTTTCAGTAGATTCTCAAAGGGCAAGAAATCTAAGAAATTCAATATATCACTAATCTACAGGATTTTAAGAATGGAAACACAAAGGTGCTACCTCACAACAGAACTATAAAACAATATCTGACCGAAAATAACGTTATATGTTATTAGAGATGTTTCGATTAAAAACAACTCTCGAGAACACCTGTAAGCCCCTTTATTCCTAGGCAGATGCCTGCCAGCTTTGGCCTGGCATCTAAGATGGAGCAGTAGCTATGACCTCCATTCCTATTTGAGCAAAATGCGAAACTCCATAGGCCCGGGGGCCTTGAACTTCAGGCCACTATTCAGCTTCCAACAGCACTCGGTGCTGCCAGCCTGGCTCTTTCCAGTTATTTCCCAACCAGTGATTGCAAGAAGCTTTCCCTGAGGCAGACAGATGGTCCCCTTCATGATCTTGCTGAGAAGTAATCGTATATTACATTGGTTCCAAGAGCATGCCTCTGTTTACAGCCAAAAACTATAGCACAGCTGGCTTGTGGGGCTTAGTGCACAGCTCTGAAGAGCATGCATGCTACACACGGCTATTCAGGAGGACAGAGGTGCCTGAACATCATGCTTTCCCAGGATGAACACCCAGGGTGCCAGGAATTCCAAGGCTCACAGGCTCTACCATAGCCTTTCAGATGAGTGATCTCCTAAGTAAGGGTCATAGTAGCTCCTGAGCTTTGGAATACACATACCAATCTGCGCTGAGTGTGCCCTCCTGGCCATGTTCTTGGCTCGCACAGCCTCCTTGATGCGATCCACCTCCTGCTGGTAGCGCTTCCGGTCCCTCATGGCATTCTCCTTGGCCTCTTTCAGTGCGCTCTCCAAGGCTTTGACACGCTCGGCAGTGGCACGCAGCCTCTTCTCCAGCTTGGGGAGCTCACAGCGCAGATCTGCATTGTCCCGAACCAGCTGCAGCAGAGACAAAAAAAAGCTGGCCTTGAGCAAGGCTGTGTCCATGGCAGGACAAAGACAAGCAAGAAGAGAGACAACCTGCCCAGTAGCTGAACAATTACCCGAGTAGGTTGTCTTTGATGGTCCATACAACCCTGATTCACTAGAAGCCGTAATGAGGAGGATGGAGAAAAGTAGAAGCCATATCCAGCCACAGGATGCATCTATTCTGGGACAGGACTTACTTTCTCTTTTGTTTGAGTGTGTACTGGGGAGGGAAGGGGCTGCGAGGAATTTATTACCCTAGTAAACATGCACGATCTGAGAAATTCCAAGTCAGCAAATGGGCACACTCTAGAGTTCTCTGAAGACCCTTCTTGCAGACCACTGTCTATATTGGCACTAGGTTGAAACCCAGCTCTGCAACATATCCAGAGGCTCACAGGGGACAGGGGTGGGGTACTATTTGTTCCTTTTTAGCTACGACCCATAATGAAGAAGTAACAGGTTGACCCTAGGTGGGTGATAGGTTCCTATGCTATCATTTCCTGCCATCTTACTTGGTGTAAGGAGCTGAGCCACACCAAGACTTGAAGTTGCATATACAGAACAAAGGGTCACAGTGAGTCCGTCACTCAGAGACTGTACCCACTAACATGTACCGACTCTTCACTTTAGCCTTGTTACAGCTGATCGTCATTATCAATGTGACCCAATTTAGAATCTCATACATGGTGAGACATGTGTCTCTGAGGAGATTCTCAGAGGTTTCACTGAGGGGAGACCTATCATGAGTGTGGACAGAGCCATCCCATAGGCTGGGGTCCAGTGTTAAAGAAAAAGGGGAAAGGAGGAAGCTGAAAAGGGGACAGCCTGAAGAGCACCCATATTCATCTTCTCTGCTTCCTGGTACGCCCAAATGCAAGCCGACTCCTGCTAGCACAGCCACAAGCCAACTCTCCCACCATGCTTTTCCTGTACTCAGAGACTGCACCTTCAAGCCATGGAAGAAAGTCTCCCTCCCTTGACCTGCTTGTCAGGTATTTGGTCACAGAAATGAAAGCAGTACAAATACAGAGAAGTGGACCCAGAGTGGGAAGGCACCGCTGTAAGAAGCCTTTGTTCTCAGGGATACTTTACAGCAGGAATGTGGAAGAGCCCTGCAGTGGACCTGCAGGTGTGAGGGGCCCCCAGTGCCATGGGCAGAGCTCAGAGGACTATTCTGGTGGGCGTTTGAAGAGTGCCAACAGAAAGAAGGACAGTGAAGGCTGGGCTCATGCAGTGGCAGGAGTACTGTGGAATCTGCTGTGAACCAACCTAAAGACCAGTTATATTCTGGCAACAACAAAACAAAACAAAAAACACCTAACTATATTCTATCTCTGCCCTAAAAAAATTTGAGCAAAGCTAAATTCAAAAGAATGAACTAATTAATTTGAGGAGGAAATTTCAAGATGGTATAATATTCAGGCTGTGGCATGGCTATTGTTTACTATCCTTAGATTTGAGGTGGAAAGGGGCAGAAAGATATAAAAATATGAAATCTGACAAGGAACGGAGCCTGAGTGGGTTTAAGTTGGTATGGACTGGGTGGCTATAATTTTTAAAGAGAGTAAAGCCGTTAAGGGAAACTGCAAACCTTGCAATTAGAACAGTAGAAACATTGCCTTTAGGACAAGATCCTTGCCATACCCCTGAGCTCCAGTCTTACAATACAAACATGTTTGAAAATCTTTCCTTTGAAAAGAGAGTACCTGAGACAGCGTCTAGGGCATATTGCTCAGGTAGGGCCACCCAGGGGAGAGTTTTTACAGGCTCAGTCTAGAAGACACACAGAGATCAATGCAGCTGTGGTCCAGTGGGGCAAGACTACATTTTGAGGGATAACGGAACTTTGAGCCATTTACACGATACTAATTTTGAAGGCATGTAACATATAACAGGGAGGGGTGGTATCATAGAAGCTTGCACCAGCGTTCCGTAAAGCTGATAAGGCCCGGTAGCATATACTAAAGAAAGATTACCTGCACTGTATTTAGGATTGAGTTGTGCATAAACTGTGACGTGAAGCCCAAGCCACAACAAAGACACCAGGATACTGGAAATCTACAGATGTGCAGGTACTGAGTAGAGCCAGCCCAAGAGAGAGGCCACAGGTAGCCATGGCAACAGAACCTGAGGTGTGGGGCTACCACAGACCGAGATCCTGGATATGGTGCTGCAGGGTTTGGTGTTTGCTCTTCTGCGTTTCTAACTTGGTTTGTTCCAATATTTTTATGCTTTTCCCTTGTTTCTTCCTTTTGAAAATTTTTTATTTGGGTTTTCCCCCTGTAGGCGCTCACAGTTAAAATGTTACCTTTAGTCTCAGGGCAGACTCTGAACTTGGGCTTTCAAAAATGTTCGTGTTGGTAAGACCCTGAGAGATAAGCTAAATTACATCATAAGATGGCTATGAATCAGGATTGGAGAGATGGCTTAGTGGTTAAGAGCACTGACTGCTCTTCCAGAGAACTTGGGTTCAATTCTCAGCACCCACATGGCAGCTCACAACTGTCTGTAACGCCAAAATCTGACACTCTCACACAGACATACATGCAGGCAAAATACCAATGCACATAAAATAATTTTTTAAAAAGCTACAAATCTTTTTATTATTATTATTATTTGTGTTTTTTTGGAGTCAGGGTTTCTCTTTGTAACAGGCCTGATTGTCCTGAAAGTCACTTTGTAGATCAGGCTGGTCTGGAACTCACAGAGATCCACCTGGCTTTGCCTCCCACGAGCTAGGATTAAAGGTGTGTGCCCCTACCCAGCTAGCTGATGGCTACGAAGCTTCAAGGACCAAGGTATAATGTTTTGGTTTAAATGTGATCAAGGGGCTGGAGAGATTTCTCAGTGGTTGAGAGCATTTGCTCCTGCAGAAGACCAGACTTGATTCCCAGCACCCACACAGTGGCACACAAATGACTGTAACTTTAGTTTCAAGAGATCTGGCATCCTCGCCTGGCTTCCTTGGGCACCAGGCATGTACATGGTGCACAGACATACATGCAATCAAAACACCCATAGACATAAAATATAAAAATAAAATTAAAAGTGAAATAAAATTCATCTTTTTGGATGTCCAATTGAGAGGGGTAGACTGATGATAGTGCCTGATTGTCCACTTGACTGTCTTTATGATTGTAGCTCTAGGCATACCTTCGATAATTTCCAGGAAGGTTTAACTATGGGGGGAAGATCCATCCTGAATGGGGGGCATTATCACCCTACAGGATGTTGGACTGAGGAAAAAATAAAAAAAATAAAAAACAGAGAAGACCTGATGAACTCCAGCATTTGACTCTCTGTCGCTCACTGCAGCCATCCTGGCAGGAGGGAAGACCTTCTAAAGAGAGACACTTGTGTCCCCGTCTTTGGTTACCAGACTATCGAGACAATGATCCCCAAGGAATTAGAATCTCCCCAGAAGTTTCGGGCTGGGGAAGTAGAAAGACTGAAGTCCTGGTGCCAGCCGGAGGAAGACCTTGTTTCTCGGGAAGAGATCTCACACTGCTTTAACAATTTGTAAGACAAACCAGAAGCAGAGGCAGAGAAAAGAACATGCAATGATGGGCAGGGCCATAGTCTGCCTAGGGCAGCTTAGTTATACATTTTCCTTGCCCTTTATTTAAACCTAAACCTCATGAAAATACTCCACAATGAATTTAGGGTGGGGGGTGTCAGTGTACCTCCTTGCTTGTTCCCCTTCCCAATGTGACCACACTGATTAAGTATTTCTCTGCCTTTCACCATGGCTCAGCATTTTAATTGCTATTATTGATGACATTGGCTGAGCTTAGCTTGTTGAGACTGCAAAGGTCCAGGCTTGCACCCTGAAACCTCAAGTAATGCCCCGCAGCTGTTAACTAATCCTGCCTCCATGTATCTCCTGCCGTGATGAATTGTTACTTTCAAACTGTGATGTGAAATAAATCTGTTTTCCCTAAAGTTGCTTCTTGTCAGGTATTTAGTCACAAGAATGAGAAAAGAAAGTGCCACAGGGTCCACTAGAGTCTGGCAGGATTTTATTTCTGTCTCCTTTCTTCAGATCAGAATCCTGCTGGATGCCCCCTCAAACCCTACCTAACCTGTCTCATCCTGTTCAAGGCTGAAGACACAGAGAGAAATCATTGTACTTAATCTTTTCTCTTGAGTTACCTTAGGTTCTAAGAACAGCAGGACCAATCCATAAATACCTTCGTGGCAAGGAACTGGCACAATCCCTAAGTAGCAGGCAAGTTTGCAGGACATGCCGCCCTACAATAAGGACAGTCATCATGAAGGGGAAGCTGCAGAACTGCAGATCGCCTTGCATGGGACCCGCCCAGCCTAGTTTGATGGCACTGCCGGAGCCCAGGGCATGGGACTTTAATCTCCAGTTATAATTGCTGGAATCCGGATGGATCAGAGAAAGGATCAAAAATCAGAAAAAGGTATCAGAGCAAGCTGCTCCTGTTCTGACCTATTTTGCTTACGCCAGCAGCAGCTCCATGCCTGGCAGACTTGGCTTTTAATAAATATTCCTTGAATTCATGAATAAAATAATGAGTTGCAGAGCCAGATTTCAAGATGCCTGGTGGTCTTTGCTTCTGTATTTCTCATTATCAGTTTGCTTGAATGATTTTACTATGTTGATCTCCCATCCTCTCTCTGGGGAAAATGTCATCAACAGCTCTACGGAAACAAACTTCACAAGTCGAAGAGAACCAAACCCTAAGAGGGAAAGAGTCACGGACATGCTGACATTTACAGAAAGAAAGGGAGGCAAATGGCCTGCCTAAGTCACTGCCATACTGGCCATGCTTATCACTATTTGTCACTCTGGATAGATGTCAGGAAAATCATCCCAAGGGACACCCAAGACGCTCAAGGCAAGATGAGAACAAGAGAGCTCAGGTTGCTGGTTCCAGTCTCTGGGTCCCCACCTGTCTTACACACTGTTCTATTGCTGTGAGGAGACACCACGACACTGCAACTTTTATAAAAGAAAGTGTTTAACTGGGGCTTGCCTATGGTTTCAGATGTTAGTCCATTATCATCATTATTGGGAGCATGACAACATGCAGCATGCAGGAAGACATGGGGCTGGAGAAGTATCTGAGAGTTCTGCATCCTGATCTACAGGCAGCAGACAGAAAGTCTGGGCCTGGCATGGGGCCCACCCCCAGGACACACTTCCTCCAACAAGGCCACACCTCCAGTCCTTCTAATCTTTTCAACATAATGTCCCTCTTAGGTGACTAGGCATTCAAATATATGAGCCTATGGGGGCCATTCTCATTCAAACCACTACACCATCTGTGGAATGAAGTACTGTCTCCTTGGCAGTAAAACAAGGGACCTGAACCAGCTCAGTCAGCACATGTACTCTGTGAAGACTTCTGTTCTACAGAGGGGCCTCAGAGATGCCAAGGAAGAGCACAAGGCCAGTTAGTATGCAAGGGTGGTGGGGGAAGGCAGGATGGGAAACACAAGGCTCAGCACTCACTCCAGGCCCTAGAGTGTGTTCCCTTTCATTATCTATATATAGATTCCATATAAGGGGATTCCATCAAAGGAAGTCAGCCTCATTAATGTGTGTGTGCAGTCTTACTTTGTATGTGTGCAGGCACGTGTTCTATGGCGCACATACAGAGGTCAGAGGACATTTGTGGAAGTTAGTTTTCTCCCCTACAGTATGGGTTCTGGAGACTGAACTCATCAAGCATGGCAGCACACAACTATGCAATGAGCCATCTTGTTAGCCAAAGAAAGTTTTTCATATAGGAAGAAAGTTACTAAAGGCTAAAGGCCTGGACTGTTGTTTGGTTTATTAATTCTTTAAGAAATTTTACAATGTTTTTGGATCACACCCACTCCTCTCTCTTCACCCTAACTCCTCCTAGACCTAACAACTTGTTGTCACAAAGTGACAGGATCTTACTACGGTGCCCAGGCTGGTATTAAAAATGTAAGTGGTGAGCAGGAGAGGTGGCTCAAAGGTGAAAAGCACTGGCTGCTCTTCCAGTGGTCCAGAGTTCAATTCCCAACAACCACATCATGGTTTACAGTCATCTATAAGGAGCTGGTGCCCTTTTCTGGTATGCTGGCATAAAAGCAGGCAGAATATTGCATACATAATAAATAAGTAAATCTTCAAACAAACAAAAAACTTAAGTAATCCTCTCACCTCCCTGGTAGCCAGGAATACAGGGTACATGCCACCATTCCCAGTCAGGAGTCAGGGATTTTCAAGGACCCAGCACACACATTCTCCGACCATGCACAGACATCCAATTTCACAACTGTTCTGTGTTGCAGCCAAGCAACCAAGGCTGAGCCAAGGGAGAGCAGAGGTTGGGGGTGGGGTACAGCAAGCTCACCCACCTGCTTGTGCACTTTGGTGAGCTGTTCCAAGTTATTCTCCAGGAAGGAGATCTTCTGCTTCTGCGCGGCACTACCCCCTCCATCGTCACTGTCCAGCTCCACGCTCTGTATCCACACATGACAGTTAGTGGCATGCCCCACTGCCTCACTCGCCTACCCCGTGTTCAAGATACATCAAAGCTCTTGAAAAGGAAAAATCCCCAATCCCACTAAAAAAAAAGACAGTCTGGAAGTGAAAACAAAGAGAAGCTGTAGAAGTGTCCACTCTGTGGACTTTCTGATAAATTCGCTTGGCTTGCACTTAAGTGTTGTGAGAGGAATCTTCAGAATGCTGGGATGAGAATATCTTCGGATCTGCTTTCGTACACTGCACACATTTCTCTTTAATGAAATGTACCTCTTCCCTGCAGGTAAAGATAGTCTTCTTTTCAAAAAGTACGTGCTCACAACTTATTGAGAAGAACCAGTGTGAAAATAAGACTCCAGCTTAGCTTAGCCATCAGGACCAGAGGAGAAATCACCAAGCCTGTCAGTCCGAGTCACTGTTGCTGTTGGGAAATCCTAATGGCTTCAGGTTGTCTCTTAAACACCCAAAGCTATGCACTCCCTCTGTGAGTCAGTCTCAGCCGCGTTACAGCACCCAGGTGCTGGGAAAATCCTCCGCATTTATCAGATCTTGAAACTGGCAACAGCACCACACTCTTGACAAGTGAGGGGGCATGGATAAATTGAAATACATGTGCAAACACAACCTAAGTGCAAAAATAGCAAAACATGTTTGTCTGCTGTGACTGTGGAAGAAATCATCCTTCTCCAGAAGGGTAATGGTTTCCACTGTCAGTTCAGCCCGAAACACACGCTCTCAAACGTGGATATCAACCGAGATCCCCAGGATGCATATTAAAACTCGGATTGCTCAGCTCACCCCTATCTTGGATTCCTCAGATCTGCGGGTGTATTATGCATTTAGACAAATTCTCAGGTGATGCCAACGTAGCTGCCAGAGGCCCATAGGCTGAAAATCTAAAAGTAGGGTCATCCTTAGGAAGTTTTATAAAATGAGACCGGGGGCTCTGGTATCCTCTTAACCTTTTCATCTGACCAACACTCCATTTTCCCCTGGGGACAGAGGTCTTCTTTGTCATAAGTGTTCATCAGGTACCCATCCTGCCTAGTCTGTCTATCACATCTACATTGACCTCAGCTTCCTATCTGGTGCAGGCTTAGTAGACTGTGGTCATCATACAGTGGACTGAGCATTGCCATTTAGGCTTTGAAAACTCCCATGATTCTCTGCCTTCAATATTTGCAGCACCAAGATTCCAACTTATAGAGCCATGCTGCCTGCCATAGGGGCTTGCCAACTGCACGCTGTGTTCTGTTGGGCACGCACACCACTGCTCAGCAACCCACTTAACTTATTTCTAGTAGATTCCATCCACAGCAGGCTGAGTCTGATCTCATCTCCCCCAGCTCCACACTCTCCTCCCTCCTCCACTGAGGACATCAGCCATCAGATAGATGTGGCCTCTTCCCACCGTCCTAGGGTTTCCTGCAAAATGTTGCAGATTGACTCTCTCTGACCTCTGGAAAACTCAGTGCCTTCTCTTTACCAAGTAGCCTACTCATTTGCACTGTTAATTCTGCCCCTCAGGCCTGTTTCTATCAACTGCTCTCCTTTGCTTATTCAAATACACCCATGTGTACGAGTACACACTCAAACATGCATGTGCCTTTACTAAACATTTGCAGATGCTTCTCTGAACACCTTCCTTCAATCTTTTCATGTCTCCTCCACAAGCCCCTGCTCCATTACACTCTGGCTTCACATTTTAAATCTCTGAGCTGACCTACTGAGTTACCAATATGGAGACCCCCTAGGTTCACCGGGATTCTGAGAGCTTACTGACTTATACCTCTTTTCAGCCCTGCAATCACACCTGAACCTAGATCTGCACCTGCAACACAGAAAGGCAAGAACCTGCTGCCCGGGAGCTGGGATAAGCAAGTGTGACACTAAAGCGCCTCACCAACGGCCTGGACAAATAAGAGGCTCTGGCCATCTCACTTCTGTACACTAGGGACCATGCTTTTGTTTTCTGACAAGAATGTTCCGGGCTTTTCTGGTCCAAAGCAGTGACTTTCACATAGCAGGGGCCAGACAAATCTATGCCATTTTAAATAAAGACCAGCCAGGGACAGCGTTATAACTTTCTTTTACTTAGAAGGAAAATCAGATGGTAAAATATTCCCAAGTAATTTCAGCCCCTGCGCATTCTTTTAATAACGTTCTCTGGCATGAGGTAATTAATTTATAAGTATAACCAGCCTCAATTTGAGCAGGTGATATTTCAGCTGGAGATGATACCCCTGTGGCTGACATCTTTCCTCCACGCATTCAGAAATGACAGCTCTCACCTTTTTCACGCGGGTGGTCAAATCCTGGACGAAGAGTTTGCGCAGGTTGTGAAGGGTCTGCAGTTCTCTAGACTGAAAGAGATTTCACAGGTAGCATCCGTGAGGTGATGGACTGAACTGGTCTTATGTTTTCTCTAGAGGTCATTAGCTCCCCTGACACCTCTCCTGTGTTGCTGGAGCTGCCAGTGATACTGATGGTGCCATGGTGTTGCCTGTGCCTTGCCTACTCTTTAGCCCACACTGCTATCAGGAGCACGTGTGGGTGCAGGATCCTGGGGACTCCAGCTACGGGCTGTAAGTCAGAACATAGCCAGCTCCTTTCCTCCACTCTTAAAAGAGCCAAACAAAACTCCTTAAGAAGTCACCTGCCAGGATGAGGGGGTTGAGGGTCTGCTTTTGTTTTCGTTTACTTCCCACATAAATATTACACTTCATACCAACAAGCCAAATTAAAAGGTAAACGTGGCTCTTCTCACCCAAACTGGCTGGCATCTCCCATGATTCTGCACCCACTACTGGCATTTCCCATGATTCTGTGCCCACTACTGGCATTTCCCATGATTCTACGCCCACTACTGGCATTTCCAATGATTCTGCACCCACGACTGGCCCAATCCACAAGTATCTTTGCCTCATATCAGCAGCTCATGGATGAGGCACCCCTCAGACTCTCCATCTGGTGGTCCTGGGCAAATCACCTTAACTTTCTATGTGTTTTCCCTTAAGGTAAAGATGAAGAGACTTTGACTCACTGGCGTCAAGACTGAACAGGAAGGTCCAGCCCTTAGGATGGTTCCTGGCACACAGTAAATGCTCAGTAAGACAGCCAATAGGAGTACATAGCCTAAGAGCTGACAATTTCCTCCTTCATTATTTTCTATGAATGAACACCTAAGATTATAAATAATGAGACGAGGGCCTGAACCAAACCTGGCAATCTTTGGTAACAAAACTAGAAGGTCAAAACATTTCCTTCTATTCAAGTCTTAGTCTACACACACACACACACACACACACACACACACACACACACACATAATAGTAAGGGTCTTAATTTCTGTAGCTCTGGTTGACCTTGAATTCATTAAATAGACCAGGATGGCCTCAAACTTATATCGATCTTCCTGCCTCTGTCTCTCTCAGGCTCATATTAATGTTGTACACCACTACCCCATCTATCCTTTTCAAGGTTTATTATGTGTATGTGTGTGTGTGTATGCACACATGTGTGTGTACACATGTATATGGATGAAGTGCTGGAAGATTTGAGAAGAGGGCATTGGATCCTCTGGAGCTGAAATTATAGGTGGTTATGAGCTGCCCTACATGGGTGCTGGGAACTGAACTCGGATCCTCTACAAAAGTAGTAAATGTTCTTAACTACTGAATCATCTTTCCAAGCCGGTTCTTCGTATGTTTTCTACAAGAGATATTAGTTTCATGTAAACTATTTCCTTATAAGTGAGAAGTAGATGGAGAATCTTTTAGATGCTTTTATCTATATGAATTGACAGGATGTCAGGGGATGAAAGCTAGCATTAAAAAGGTAGAAACAGGACCCAGAGTTAAGGAAAAACAGTTTCTTAAAATACAATTCTCTGTTAATTTAAGGCCTTATTATTAGGTCCAATTCTGTGTTGAAATAAGAAGCACCTGAAGTCAATTGCATCCTTGGATGAGGTAAATTGCTTTCTGCGGGAAGCCACCCAGCTCTGATATTACGAATATTGAGCACACAGCACCATCTGCGAGTGAGCCGCCTCACGGCACAGGAACAGGGGCACAGTGCATTGCTCACCGTTACCCAGGCTGCTCTCCACCCCTGCCAGAGGGCGCTCAGCTCCATATCCCTTAATGTTTATAATTTCCTGCATGTTGGTTCTTATTTCTGTCTACATTTTGATCACAGCTAATATTTCCAGATGAAAACCACCAGCACACAAAAGGGAGGCAAGAAGGTTTGACATGCTGCCTGAAAGCCAGGCCTTTCCAAGGGATCCTGAGCTGGCCCCTTTCTCTCATTTTGAACAGTTTGGTGGGGACAGGCAAAAACATTTAAGGCATTTATACTGCTGTATGCTTGGGCAGTTGGCGCTTGGCTTCCTGCAGCAACGATCTTTCCTCCATCACATTCATAATTATTCCTCTCCCTCCGGCTTCCGACAATTCTCTTCCCACCAGCAGCTTCTGCCCTCTATTCAAGAGCTCGAGGCTAAGCTTCTGATCATGGTGAACCGTAAGGATAGCACTAGAGAGATGGTCGGTGTCGCGTGAGGTGGGACCTAGAGGGAGCGGTTAGTACCCTGCCTCGAGCCACAGAGCACCACAGATGGTCAGTCTGCAGAGAGATTCCCAGAGTGCAATCTGCTGCGGCATCCTACCCCTCCCCACAACAACCACGAGGTAGGGCAGGCATACACAGGAGGCCTTGAGAACTGAACTGGACAGCCAAGGACAGCAAGAGCCTGTCTCTGAAGATGATCTACAGCTCAGCTTGGGAAGAATCCAAAGTGAAGGACAAACATTTGAGTCTAAAACAGCACATGCTGCAGGAATCTAGTCCTGGATTTAAGGAAGAGGGTGTGGGGGTGGTAAGGGAAAGAAGATGAAAAGGAACCACCATGGTTTGTCCTTGTGTGTGGGATGGAAGGCCATGTGTGGACATGGGGGACAGCCTTCGAGAGTGAGCGTGTGGAGGCGTGGCCACATTACTAAGGAAATAAGCTTGTGGGAGGAAAGGAGAGAGAATAATTGAGTAGATAATGGAGGCCACGAGAAAACATGCCACTTAATACCTAGCCAAGGACCCCAAAAAGCAGAGGAACTGGCTATTAATCCTTTATCACGCTGGGAGGGACTGGAACAAGGAAGCGTGTGAGTGTGAGAATGTGAGTAAGTCTAGATGTGAGTGTGGGGGGAAGAGAGTGGTGTGTGCGTGTGTGTGAGAGAGAGAGCCCACGAGAATGACTTGCATGAGTCAGCATGAGTGTGAACTGTGACTGTGTGTGGACACGTGTGAGTTTACTGAGCACTTGTGCAGATCGGTCTGTAAGTGTGAGGGGAAGGAAGAGAAAAGGCAAGCGTGAGTTTAAAGTACTTAACAACTTGTGTAAATGAGCAAAACGTGTTTGAATGAGAAAAGCCATTAGTGAGATGCGGATGTGTTTGATTGCCTAGGAATGTATACGAGCATCATCTGGACAATCAGGGCGTGTGACCACTTTCAGAAGACATCATGAAAATGAGTGTGTGGTATTCTCACAATCTGTATGTGCAAGCTGTGTGTGAGGACCACAGAAGCACGGAAGGTAAACAAGGTCACCCGGGTATAGGGGTCCACAGAGGTATAAGTAGAGGACATCCCATAGTTTCACACATCCCTGCTAGCAGAAATCTGGTAAAATTTCAACGTTCAAAAGTTTCCTGCAATTCTCTAAGTATGAACTGCACTACTCCGTTAAACAATGTAGTCGAAACAATTGCCTGGCTTTGTGGCTGCTTTCCCTACAGACTTCCCCCTTGAAAGGTCCAGCTTCCTGTCAGCGCAGGCATCTGACCTCTGTCCCCAAGGCCTGTGTCCTCATTCCTCAGAGGAGCAGTTTGTCCCGGCCCAGGAGCCAGCGTGCAGCCTCAGTCCCAGATGGACGTAGCCATCTGCCTACAGTCTGACTCTCTGGGTTGGGTGTCTAATGTGGGGATGGGCTCTGCCCCACATAAACCACATGACCCAGGAGTGGGCTCAGAAAGGGCTGCGGAGTGTAAACACTTGCGAGCCTAGACCCATGTCCACCACATTCTGCTGGTGTTAGAACGGCATGTGAGAAGCCACAGCTGTGACGTGGGATCAAGCTGCTAGCCGCACTGCCCCCGAGACCAATGCTAGCAGAGGAAGCCAGCGGCTGCAGACACAGCACGGAGAAACCCACTAGTGATTTCAGGCACAGAGCCTCCCAGAGGCCGGTGGCATCTACTGCGCTTCTCTCTGGCCCTCCTCCAAGGCACCTGCCCCAGCACTGTCTGTCCTCTTGGGCCTGTCTCCTACTCTCCTTCACCCAGCCGCACGCTGCCATCCGTTACCTCCACATGCCACATTATTGCTTCCGGAATGTTCTTCCCAGTATGCTCTTCCCCTCGGCTCCCTTCATCAAGGGGTCAGCGTCTACAAAGGAGACTTCCCTACACTACATAGTGATAGACCCGCGTACCTAGAAGAGTGCCAGCCTCCGGAGGTGCTCGCTAAACATCTATTGAAAGCTGAGTGGAATCACAAAGTGCAGCAGCTGGTGTACAATGGAGTTCAGCTCTCGTTCAAGTTAGTTCAGGATCACAGTGCTAATGGCTGACTAACCAACCAATGGATTACTTCTGCTAGAAGTAAATCTACAAATCCCAGTTTGCCACAGATTGTTTTGTGTCTAACTGCTATACAGGAAAGGCAGATGCAGATAAAATTATAGAACAAATAATTCAGTAGATCGCAAACAAACCAGGCCTCTGAGAGTGGACTGAGTTGGAAACTAACTCACCACGGTCTCTTCCAGCCCTTTGAGGTCCTCCCTGGCTTGGTCCCTTTTATCATTGAGCAACCTGAGAGACAGAAAGGAACCATGAGCCACCAAGGGAGAACCAGAATGGGGCAATGCAATTTGCACCTGCGGCAAAGAAGCCAGGCTAAGCAAAGAACAGACAAAGCCACTGCTGCTTTAATGGCGGGCCCTAGCCAGAATCCGCCACTGCCACCACCAAGGCTGTTGCTCAGGCCCTCCCAGGGACAAGCAGTCGGGATGCTGATGGCACTCACAGGAGTTTCTCCAGTTTTACTTCTCTCTCCTGGTCCTCTATTTTCAGCTTGTTATAGTCAGAGCTCAGCCTCTCCTGCTCCAGTTGCAGTTTCTGATTCAAACTGAAATTGAGAGGAAAAAGCAATATATTCCAGATCAGTTTCAACTTTCTGAGGCCTAAAGCCCTGGGTCTGTTCCAGCCCCATTAGTTCTGTGCAATAAAGGCAGTGATTCGGGAGGATTTGGGGATCAGAGAACAGGCTCATGGCTTCTTCTTGGCCCAGCTGAAAACTGATTTCTGGGGAGCAGGTAGGAAGCATGAAATGAAACAAAGGCTTTGAGGGTGTATTTATAGCTAGTTTGTGTGCAAGGGCTTCTGTGGGGGAAACAATGACATTGGGGAAAGAGTAATGCTTAGAAACAGAGGAAGCAAGATGAGAATGCCCTACCTAAAAAAAGGTACCAAGGTATGTTA
>LOJH01000952.1:6562-26722 GCA_001685095.1 Ellobius talpinus | reverse complement strand
TCTTGACCTTCCCTGGGGAGGGGTTACCATTTGGCAGGCCTTCTTGACCCTCCCTGGGGAGGAGTCACTTCTTAGTGGGCTTTCTCAGAGGTGGAGTTTGGACTAAAGCAACTCCCAGGGGAGGGGGCTTGAAATGGAATTTCCTGTTCAGTATTCCAAAGATGGATGCCAGGGCCTGAGATAAGGCCCCTGACTAAATATTTCAAACACCAAAGTCAAAGTTTGGCCTCCACATGTGTGCATACACGTGAGCATGTACACACACACACACACACACACACACACACACACACGATACTTACATTTTTTCTGGTTTTGTATTTTCCAAGTGCTTTCCAAAGGATTACCATCATATTTATCAACTTTCCATCACATATCAGCACTGAAGGACCCTTTAAATACTATTTATGTAATAAAAACCAACCGTAGACCCCTCTCAGACAACTAGGCTTGGAGCTGTTTCTATCACTGTATATGTTTAAAGCCAAATCAGAATATGATGTTCTGTCTGCCTCACAGTGCTGTTAGACATTCTAGGCCAAACTTGTACCCGCCCCTCAAATGACTCTGTTATACAACAGTGACCAGCATACTGGTACCATGTCAGACATCTCAAATCCGAACAGTAAGTGTACACATTGGTGCAGCCCAGAACTGCTCCACGGTCCCCTGAACTACCTTCCTTAAATGAAAACACCATCTCCAATGAAGAAAGAGCAGGCTTGCTAACTGGCCACGGAAACATGCCCTGAGCTTGAGGAACTAAGACATAGCTTTGGTTTATGTCCAGCTCTGCCATTATGTATTTGGACAATATACTTAAACACAATTTCATCTGTATTTTAGAAAAAAAACACCAAAAATAAAGTCTGCCTTCAGAACTTTTTAAAGACCAAGCGAGAAAACACGTGAAATTTTCAGAGCCATGTGTGCATGTGACAAACAACGAAACCATTCCTGTCACCACCATCTATGAAGGCAGTTTCTATTTGCATGTCGTGTCCCCGTGGTAGGGACTTACAGATGTAGAAATGTTGCCTTTACTAAGAGGAAACTTAGAAATACATTATACATACTCAACAACATCGGTACCCACTCACCCACGGGCCCACGGAGAAATACAGACAGACCCTTTGAAGACAGAAAGAAATACAGACGGACCCTTTGAAGACAGAAAAGCCTTGAGGGAGCTCTATAATTTACACAACAAAACCTAGCCTTAAGGAAAACCCCAGAGAACAGGCTCAGTAATAAACGCCCATTCCCCCCCATCAGCAGGGGGATGAGGGGTGCACCGGACATAGGAGGATGAGAAGTTCAAGGGCAAACTGGGCTACAAAGTGACGGTTTTGTCTCAAAAAGACAAAAAAGGTGTGAGGTGTGGGTGGGATAACCTGAGATAGGCTGAGTGTCTTGACCCCCCCAGTACACAACACCAGCCCCACGAAGGACATGGAGGGGACAGGTCTCAACAGAGGAGCGTGAACAGCCCACCTGGGAGATCAGCAGCTGGCAAGCCGCCAGCTCCCGTTCGCTGGCGTTCATCTTCCTGTTGGAGTCCATCTGGGCGCTCTCCAGCTGCTTGCTGCGGTTCACAAGGGACTTGACCTCCGACTTCATCTTGCTGATGTACAGGCGCGCCATGGTGAACTCCTCTTCAATGACTCCATTCACGTCTGCCAGCTGAGTACGGAAGGAAACGTCAGAAGTTCGTGGATCCCTTGGAACCTGACCGCGGGTCCCTGAGGCACCCCTTGCTTTTTGGCAAAAAGTCTCATCATAGGAAAAACTGAAAATAACCTCTACCAAGTCAGTGTCAAGGCATTGGAGACAACACAAGAAAGTTCCCGTCAGAAACCGCCATCCAACATACTCCTCAGTTAGCCGTGCGTTTCACTGGCACTGATTTGAGGAATGACGAGATGACGCCGGAAGAAAAACTACTGAAGAATTTCCTAAAGGAGAAAATTTCTCAGAAGCCTTACCTTGCACGACTACAATAGTGTCTCTTGTAAGGGCTCCTAACCTGTAGAGAAGCTCAGCCCAGAATTTCAATTTTCCACACCCTCCTCGGTGGTGAGGTAGCCCATTGTCTCCATTGCCATAGAAGACTTTTTCCATAGTCTTCAAACAAAACCTCTACTGCCTGGGAATGCACCACTCATTCCAGCGTCTCCTCGCGGTGAAGGTTTCCCTGCTTGGCTTCCTGTCGCTACCAATCTCTTTTTCTTTGCCTTTTCACACCTGCCCTCCCAAGTAGACCTACTTATTAAGATATCTAAGAACAAAGCCTAAGTTTACATTGAGAAGCGGTAATCTCGGAAGAATGCCTGAGTGAGCTATATCTGGCTTCTACGTTTCAGAGCTCCACTGGGACCCAAATATCAGAAACAAGGTATTTGGAATAGGCTGAGATGCAGGGTACACAAGCCAAGTAAGGCATCGAGAAAGTAGCGTTGTGTGTACTACATTTCGCCACCAGAGGGCAGCCTTGCACTTTAGGAAGACTGTTTAGTCCCGGGAGAATCCAGCCCAAGGACACCAGCTTCTGCGGAAGGCAAGGACTCTAGCTGTGCTTTCTAAGGCTGCACAGTGTCCTCTCACTGCCCCCCCACCTCCTTATGTTATTACTGCTGCCATTACCTAGACATTTTTTCCATGTATACATTTTAGGGCTAAGATTTAAGTGATACTGAGCATAAGCCCTGAAAACTGGGAGCAAATATAAAACACATCGTTCAGCATTCCGGCCCTGAGATTTTAACCTTAAAAGAACTCATGAATACCTAACAACGACTGCGACCTAATAACAAGCCGACAGCCAGGTGAAACGCAGCTATCAGCCACAACTCCCCTTCCTGGAGGCCCTTGCTAGGCCCTGTTGGGTCTGTGACTGCCTGATATTTGCCTCCCAACAGTGCTCCTCAGTCCAGCCCTCTTGTAAACGCCAACAGCGTGGGAATACCGAGTGGAAAACACTTCCAGCCTTTGTCGTTGGCCCATCAAGGAACAAGGTGCTCTAACACCACGATCTAAAAGGGAGAGTCATCAGTGAAATTAACTAGGGCAGTCAATGTCTGGAGTCTAAAAATAATCTCAAAACACCCAGAGAGTATTTAAAAATCCGTCTTCCAGCAGGAGGGGCCTCTGATGACAAAGCACAGGCACACTTTGGCTTCATTAGCAAGCTGATCGGCTACGCATTAGACCTGTAGCATAAAACCACCTTCTCTTATTGCTGTCCACAGCAGACACCAACTTCCCACAAATCAGCCCCACCTGGTCCTGCGAGGCCTTGAACAGTCAGAATTACCTTGCTCAACACCAACACGTGCCTCTAAAAATTACCCCTCAGGCACAGAATGACCAGGTTGGGCTGACAGACTGACCCGGACTCACGAGACACTGCAGCAATCAAGGTACAAGGTCTTAGCTGTTCAGCCTAGACCTGTGGCACCTTTCAAGGGATTCCTATTTCCCAGAGGTGCTCTCTAAATTTTGCAGGGGTTCCCAGGGTTTAACCATTGCCGACACACTGCAGGGTCGTTCAGTAAGGGCGTAAAGTGCGTCCGTTCAGAGGGTTCTGTTTTCAGGATCTGTGGGCAGCAAGCTAAGGAGCCTCATTCCTCAGCCCAGTGTCGTCAACACAGTAACTGCTCCGTCTGAGCTGCTCCGCCATCGGAAAGCGATGCCCTTCAGAACTGTGGAACACTAGCATCCTGGGCGAGGGGCAGGCTTTGGGGGGTCACCACCATCCTCAGAAGACAACAGTACCCCTCAAAAGTGTGAAGTGGACTTCATCCAAATAGAAAGCTATTTTTGTGATTCTCTATCCTGTTTTTCTGGTTAATGACAACAATGTACATCGTGGCCAATGACTTGTTCTTAGCAGATATCATTCTTTCCCTTCTCATCCTAGCTTTGAGACAACTTTAGATCGCCCTCCATTTCCCCACCTCTCTCACTTCCTTGCCTCCAGGAGCACCAGTGTGCGTAACTCCAGAGGATAATGCCATTCATGGCAATCTTACTTTCCTTTGGGATGGCCCATATGACCTGCAGCCGGTCAGCTACATCTGCTGGGAATTTCTGGCATACAGTTCCCTCCTGGATAAAAGCAGTCAGTGTTGCAGCCCACACTGCCTGGGATGTAGGGATGATTGGGGCTATAGCAGTGATCTTGCTCCACAAGGCAAAAGCTTAGGCCATGCAAATGAAACAGGCTGAGGACAGCCAGAGAGGAAACAGAATAGAAACGCTGGGTCCTCTGTATTATTGAGCCACTTCAGGGAAACCAAATTTGTTTCTCTAACTTTAATAAGCAATGAGTCACCTGGAGAAGCTTGTTAAAAGGTAATTTCTGCTTCAGTATGTCTGAGGCAGGCTGCGGGTCTATATTGCTAATTAGCCCCAGGTGATGCAGATCACACTGAATAACAAGGCTTCTCCGCTGCAGATAATAAAGCATGGTTTACTCCTAGAGCTGCTGCCGGTTGCCTGTGACTTTCATCTAGAAGCTAACATAATTCGTACTGCTTGGCTGGAGAACTCTCACTGCACTGGGCTCTTAAGCGGGAGACAACTGAGGTCTGACCTGAAACTTCCCCCAGCTGAGCCCCAATATAGGGACACTGCAAGTCACACAAGACTGACCAAGATCGGAAGCCGCTCCCCAGATCGGAAAGGCAAATTGTTCCTCTCCTCCACCCCCCAACCTTCATGCACCAGCTTTTTTTTCTCCTGCCTTCAGCTATTTCCCAGCATGCCACACACACAGACCACAGCCCTGAGGCTCAGGTGCCACCAAGCCTAGATCACACCACAGCGCAGGAATGGAGGATGGAAGTCCGGCTCACCGTCTTCACGTCGTTGGTGCCGATAATCCCGCCTATCTCCCCCAGATCCTTCAGCAGCAGGTTCAGGATCTCAGTCGCCCTCTTCCTCTGGTGGTTGCTGAGCTCCTGCAACTGACTCAGCTCTCTCTGGGTCGTTGTCAGTGTCGTCTGGAAAAACCAATAATTCAACCACAAGTTAGCAAGGTGGCCCATGAATTTCCTTCCTGCAGCCTCCAGAGCTCAACAGCCTAGGCCAGACTCAGCTCCTTGATCATCCCTCTGGTCTAAGTGAAGGAGAACCCAGAAGGCCAACTGGTGCTTGGCACTCAGTTCTCTGACAGGGGAACTTATTATGGAGATATTATCTTGTAAGACCAGGTATGTTTTTGTTGGCAGTATCCACATTAGCAAAGTGAGTTATTAAAGATAAATCCAGGGCCTAGAAAACAACACAGCAGGTAAACGCAAGAACTGATTCCAGCAAACCATGCTCTGACCTCCCCCCGCAACTATAAAGTAATGCAGATTTTTAAATAAACAAAGGGTTGGACTCCTGGCTCGGTCAATGAGGTACTTGGGACCTGAGTTTGATTCCCAGAAACTATGTAAAAGAAATCTGGGTCTGGTGGTGCATGCTAGTTACCTCAGCGCTGGGCACGAGTCTTGTGGCCCACGGCCAGCCAGTCTGCACACTCGGTGAATTCCAAAAGAATGAGACTATCTCAAAACACAAGACAGACAGCTCTGAGGACTGCTGCCCAAGGCTGACCTTTGGCGTCTACATGCACACAATGGTTCGAAAACAGGCCCTTATGGCTATAGTATTAAATCATGTTTTATAACTCGCCAAGTGTTGTTTCACTTCCCTCGTTCTAGTCCCATTCTATGCTCCCTGAGTCACTTCCAAATACTCTAATTAATAGGTCTGGAATCAATGACCCAGACAAACATTAATGAGCGTAGAAAACAACTTAAAACATCTTCTAATCCTCAGGGAAGACAAATACCGTAACTTTTCAAAATGACTCAAGTTCCATAGTCCAGCTCCTTCTTAAGAAGCAGAAGCCCTATTTTCTCACCAAACTCCAGCAAGCTCATCTCTTTTTTACCCGCCATGTTTGTTGCCATGAGAAGTAATGTGTTCTTCACTCACAGCAACAGAACACCCTCCTTCTGGCATCTGGGTACCAACGCAGCCAGTGCGGGAGCAAGTCTTCTACTCCTGCAGCCTCGCAAGTTAATGCAAAGGCATTTGTGCAATTCTCCCGCTGTAGCCAGCTAGTCACTGCAGCTTATGTAAAACATATGAAAGCAGTCTGATAATAGTTGTTTTGACACAAAATTAGAAGCACAGTTTGGAAAATCGTGCCTTGCTTTGAGGAGCACAAACACAAGCTGTACGAACCCATGGGAACACAGCCGAAGCGGTGTATGTGCCTCCCTGTGTCTGCGGCAGCTTAGGTCGCCACTGCCAAGTGTTCGCTTCACCTTCTTTTTAACACCACAGACCCTGCATTCCTTTCTCCAGGAAGCCATTAGGAAGGACTTTCTTTCTCCATGCAATAGGAAGTAGGACTTCCTATCCACTCTGCTACCAGCCGCCAACACTTTCCTCACCACGTGGTCTGTGTCCCCGGGACTAATGTTTCCGTAAGGAGGTCTGGCACAGGCCCGGACACCAGGCCATTAGGCAGAGGCACCAACAGCCGCAGGCTGCAGCCATCTCAACTTCGCCATCCGTCTCCAGCCAGCAAAGGGCATGGCACAGCTACCTCACCAAGTGTTCACTGGCCCTGCTGCCTGCCACTAGCCCATCAAGTAAAAGCCCCAGCATCCATCTCTCTGGGAAGAACTGGAAATCCTGCCATGTATAGGCTGGATGCCAATTCACGGGACCAGCTTACCTCTGGCCTCCTGAAGCTAGGGCAAGAAGCTGGGGTGGGGGGAAGCAATCTCATTCAGCAGGATGTAAACAATGGAATGCATAATGCCAATGGGTCCCCCACCTTTGCTCTCAATGACAACACTTTCAGTGTTATTCACTGTTCATCTTTACTATATCACACGCACAGGTCCTTGCTTAGTGCTTTAGATAACCGGCCACTAACTCAGGCCATTCAAGGAGCGTATTATTGCCATTTTGATAGACAAAGCAATTACTGTTCAAGATGTTGAAACATCTCACCTGAGGTTCAAGAGTCATAAAGTCAAATTTTTCCCTGAACTTTTTCTGGATCTAGAATCTGCACTCAACTATTTCCTGATCACATTCTTGCTGGTGGTATATGTTTCCTGGGTATAAAACAGCTGTGACCAACAGTCTGTGGGGGAAAGGACGGGTGGAGAGGCCACAGCATTCAGCCAACTGCCTTCTTATATAAATCTCTCAACAAGGAAGTCCCACCCCTGTAACACTATTGCTCCAACCGTTTTCTGGGCCAGCTCATCCGTCAGCTGCTCATTGGCTCTGGTCTTGTCCTCCACTTCTTGTGACTTCTGGTCATAATTGACAGCCAGCTCCTCCAGGGCCTGGAGGACTTCTTTCACTTCATCTTTGGCTGCCTCATTTTCAATCTGGAGGCGTGTCAGCTCCTCCTGTATCTTCTCGTAGTCCCTTCTTGTGGAAGCCAGAAGCTGGGGAAATGAGAAGGAAGGGTGGGTGACTCCACTAATTATACGGCAATGACCTGGGTTCTACCCACATAGAGCAACTTTATAACGAGATACAAGAAAACACTCAGGCTGCCAGGAACTCTCACTGTATGGTACAGATGCTAAATGCATTTTCAAATGTTATTCCAAAAATATTTTCTCTTTTTTCCTTTTTAGCCTGGGAATCTTATACTTAAGTCAAAGACTGAACTACACACACACACACACACACACACACACACACACACACGCCACGGCATAGAAGGCAAGCTGACTGCCTTTTCCATGTTAAACAAAAGATGGGAAAACCATTCCGAATGACCATACTAACACTGGCAGAGCTTTTGAAATCAGTGCCACGATTTCATACTGGACATAAACTGATTTCAAAATCACCAACAAGTACTTAAAATAAAGTCATATTTCTTTAATTTTAGGAATGTCTAAGAAAATATGCCCCAAATACTGACACGTAGTAAGATGGGTTCCCGGGCTCGTAGATGGTTTCTTTAGCTTTGTTCCTATGGTTATTTTCTGATTTCCCTAACACAAACATTTATTGCTTTGCAGGGGGAAAAATGTTTGACCTGTAGCAAAGTGAATTGATCCAAGGCAGTTGCATCTCTCTTGGAGATGCAGAGAACAGCAAATATAAGCAGGTGGCTTCAACCCCAGGTAAGATAGAAATCTATTCCGTCTGGTTCTGTGAGAAAGGCACAGATTGCCCCCCCCCCNAAAATCACAGTCATTACATTGTAAAGATGATGGGAAACAGAGAGGAAGGAAATGGTTACAGGAACAGTGGTTTCCGGGTGTGGGGGACTGAGCCTGGGGCATCACCTCTACCCCCGCCATCACTGCATCGTAGGAGCCAATCAACTTTAGCAATGAAGCAAAAGGCATCTTAAAGCACAAAAGAGGAGAATACTTAGGTGATCTCAGCAAGAGAATGTCGAATTATCTGTGCTTGATAGATTGGCTGGATGTGCTTTGCTTGGGTTCCTGTATGCAAAATTTATGGCAAAACAGTGTGTTTACTGTAGCATGCCGCCAGGGGGAGGCTTCAAACAGCCAACCTCTTTTATAGTGTGCCAAAGGTATAGTCGCCTGGCTCTGAGGTCCCACTTCACTTTCCCTCTGATGGTCTACATCTGATTTTAGTTTGGGTTTTCTTTTCCCTATACAACAGTGGTAGAACATGGCCTATGCCAAAGTATAAACCAGATTTTTGCAAGAGTCAGTTTATAGAACCAGCTTAGGAATCCATCAATAGACGTCTAGATTGAGGAAATGTAAGGGAGAGATAGATTAGATGGATGGATGGATGGATGGATGATGGACAGATGGATGGACAAATCGAAAGGCAGGTAGAAAGATGATATGACTGACAGATATATACACATAATAAAATTTTATTTAGCAATAAATAGAAGATTATGTCATCTATAGGAAAACATCTGAGACACCACATTAAGAAAATTAGCCAGACGCAGGAAGACAAATGTCACATTTGTTCTATATCGACTTTAGAGGGTTAGCTTGGAAAAGGAAGTAGAAAAAAAAGCAGGAAAGGGAGGTGGGACAGGAAAGGAGAACAGGGCGAACACGATTGAAGTGCATTAGACTCATGTGAAAATGCCATAGACAAACCATTCTGTTCCTGTGCAGCAGCTCACATGCAGAGGTGAAGCAGCCTCAACTAGCGAAGTGCTGCTTTGCTGGGACTGAGTGAGAGCCTCCCCCAGCCACCTGGAGAGAGGCGCCTGCCCTCCCAGGGCTAAGTGGAGCACAGACTAACTACAAAGTCACACGCCTGTTGTCTAGGCCCAGCCACAGTCACCCTTTAGCAGGCACTGGTAAGAGAACTACCAAGAAATCTCCGCGTGGTTTAAGGTCTTGAAAAAGTTATTTGCGAATTGTATTTCTAGGACTAACATTAACAACAAAAACTAGTAAAAAAATTCTGTAAAAAAGAATTTATTGCATTCTTTACCTCATCCTGATCCAACATCTGCTGCTTCAGCTTCTCAGCCAGCTGGCTCTGCTGGTTAATTTCATCATCCTGCAATGAAACATCATGTTTAATTTTCGGTTAGTTATGGCAGTTTTGATACCCTGGTTTCCCTTCCGGAATCAGACACCAAGAGGCCAGTCCTAAGTTTGCTCGTTATATGGGGGGAGGCGGGGACAGCAGGAGACAATCCTGTGAGCTTGTTAATTAGTATATTTCTTTACCCAGCATTTTTCCTGGGAAGTGTGACATCTACAAAGCAAACCCAAATCCTGTCCATCCAGAAATCAGATGTCTGGGATTTGGGGACTGAAAGGGACTCCAGATATATCCTTCCCCAAGCACAGATGTTATCCGGATGGACTGTCAAGCACGTCTGTGAACAGGAATGCTGCCAAGTGACAGGAAGGACAGGCCACTATTTGCGCACCATTGCCGTTTACTTCGCATAGCAAAACTAGTGCTTATGTGGTGTTTTCTCTTTGGTATCAATAGACAGCCCTCTTGGTTGGCTATCGATAGTCTTCTCAGCTGAAAGACAAAACAAGCAAACAAACCTTGCCACCAATTGGGTGTGCACGCAGGAATGCCTCTTTCAAAGTAGCTACTACAGCGGGAAAAACAGCAGCTCTTCACTGACGCTAGGTGTCGCTGCTGAGAAAGCAAGAACGCTGTGGGCCTTTCTTCCTGCCAGGAAGCCACCTCTAATGAAGGAGAGGCAGCCAGGCTTGACGCCTAACCACTGAGGCAGAACGTGGCCTTTACTGCTCTGTTTTCATAATTTCAAATGAAATTTTAAGTCCAGTCTGTGAAAAATGACAATGGGACTTCAGGCTCACCTGTCCTTCAGTTATGAGAGAAAACGTGCTGCTTGCTGACCTGTGTCAGGATGCACGCCCGGCAAGCAGTCAAATCCAGCTCTGTGTATTACACTGTCTGTGCTCCAGGTCCTGTTTCTGTGTTTTCCCCATTAACCTTACCCCACCCCGCACTGCCACGCTCTGGATCTGTTCCAGAGGTGAGGTGAGAGGGGTGGATGACAGGACCTGTTTTCCACAGACATCCACAGCATGTGTGGTGGCATCTACATCAGTGCTGGCCTGTGGTTTGTGGATGGTGTAGCTAGTGCCTTCCAGAGAGCACCAGCATTCTTAGGTCTGTAGCATAGGCTTGGAATGTCCTTAGCCTGTGCCTTGGTCTTTCCTACACACTGGTCTCAGCCCTCTCTGCTCAGAAAGCCCATTTGCCTGAACTTTATACGTCACTGTTCCGTCAATGGCTGTATACAATATTGAGGACGTTCCTCCCCACTCAGATTGCCGGCAGAACTAGAGAAATGACAGCACAGTGAACCTGCCAAGAACGGGCGCTCCTGCAGCTAACTCACCATTTTGCAGGACGTTTCTCCTCACCTCCATATACTTAGCATGGCAGTTACAAGGATCAGTTCTGTATTTCTGTTCCTCAGCACATGAAGGGTAAACAGCTTAACATAACAGACCTAGAGAGCTCGCCCTCAGGATCCACTATCTCATCTCTCCCCCAAGACAAATAAGAGAAACCTGCCCCCGAGTGACAGAAATGAGAAGGGAAGGGCAAGGTACCTTGTGTTCTTGGCAAAGCCTGAAGATGCACCTTCCTCCCTGATAGGTGACAAGTTGAGATGTGATTTACAAAGGGGGGAGGGCAGCCCCATCCAGGAAGGATGGGAATAGGATTCCATTAGAGAGTGAATCAGTACTAGCGTCATTTCCCGACGTAGAGTCACCATTTAGGATGGCAACTTTCTAAGGATTTAGTGCTGTCTATTCTGACTTCATTTTCATCTCCTAAGCCTTTCTGAATAAGGTATGCTGTGCTTTCTGCAGGCCAAGTGTATCTCTTAGGACATGTTTAAACATGCTCACACCGAGATTACAGATTTCAATGCACTTTTCAAAAATTAATTTTGTAGTGGGAATATCTTATACATGAAATAATACGGTCACCTCAGTTGTCAAAAGGTCACTGGTGACCTTTAATTCTGGAGATGTTTTTGCTACACAGTAATTAGTGCAGTACGTAATCAACTTGCAGATCCTGAATTCACTGTCTCCAATGAGAGACAGGGCCAACATCAATATTTGAATGCTATAACCCGATCCCCATCATACTGACAGTCCTTTGATGTCACCGCATGATGTGGCTTCTCTATCAAGCAAAGAGAACACACGGAGGAGACTAATGAGGACTCTAGTAGTTATACTATACTCTTGTATACTAAAGACTTTAGTACGCATTGCTATCTTTGAAGTGGCATCCAGGAGACTTGAGTAACAGATGAGGATAGTACACAGGCAACCAGGGCATCTCCCTGGGGCCTCTTATCATTAAGTCACAGATCTATTACAAAGGGCACGTTTTTCTATCAAACAGCTGGACCTTGGGGTGTGTCTGTCCTTAGACCCATGAGGAACAGCACAGAGGGTTTTGGAGAAACTGTTATCTTCCTCCCACTGCAACATAAAAAGATTCACCAAAGATGACCAATTCCTTGGTTAAAGGGCTGAGGTCAAAATGAAATGAGTGTGGGGCTCAGGGTCAAGAGCTAGGAAAACCCTTTCCTGCTCTGCCACCAATGGGCTGTGAAAACTTAAGGAAGACACATGCAGCTACCCAGGCTAAGGCTTCACCTCCCTCCAGACACTTCCAGTCCTACCATTCAGTAATACAAGAAGACGCTATGACCCAACCATGCATTCTCAAAACACCTAAAGGCCTAAGTCACCAGAAGCAGGGAGCTCTCTTTTAGAGTATGAGGGAACGCATAAGGACGACAGCTGAGGGGACATAATCAATGAGCTCACAAACAGGATTGGCAGTGGACCACGGGCTTGATGCCCTGCAGGACATTGCCTCTGGGCTCTGTTCCCTTCCACCTCTCAGCATCACAGAACCAATTCCGACCCGCCATCCAAGAATCTGTAGATGCCAGAACCTGTGAGGTGGGGAAGGGATTACATCTGGTTTTCTTAACTGTTCAAAACAATAACAGTTCTTTGGAGAAATCAGGAAGTTGGCATAAAAGATTAACTTACTATTGATCTCCTTTTGCATTGGGATCTTGAGTTTAACACCCAGGTAAAATAAAGGCAAAGAGTACACAAAAGGCATGAAGGGCAAAGTAAGTACCCAGTTCTCGTGGGAATGGGGATTTGTGAGATGGGTTTTTGGAAGGGTAGGATTTAATCTTTGGGGATCATATTAACTCCCAGAACTACAAACAAGCGGAAGGAGCTTCCTCAAGACAGCCAGTCACATTCAGCTTGCAAAGGTGATACCAGACTCTGGGCTTTACCCCAAAGACAGAGCCCTGTGAGATTAATGGTAACATTCCCAGAACAAAGCTATTATATCCAGGCCAGAGGTGTCCCCATGGCACCTGAGCCGAACCACCAGAGAAAAGATGAAACCAGACTGACAATATCAGCAACCTTGATGAAATGAACTGAAAGAGCTTAGGGTATCCCGGGGGGGCAATGTGCCAGGATCACATGACACGCTGATTTAGTCTCTGTGCCTCAGGGGTTCCTAACTGGACTTTTACTGGGGATGACTGGTACATGCTGTGTGCGGAGTCTTTCTCGCTATTCCAACCTTCTCAGTTACTCAATTATGTGACTACCCGAGCCCTAAAAGTTTGTCCTAGGATTAAGTATCCCCAATTAGCATGATCAAACTACATCACTCAACTATCTACCTCTAAAAAGGGCTTCACAGCAGAAAGGCCATCATCTCTAATGTGATTAGGTCTGAAGCTCAGGGCCTTAGAGCTACCTGATTAAAGTCCCACTTGAGTCCTCGGAGCCACCTGCCTTGTCCCAGGCCGGGACTACTGTTGACTTTTCCAAGAAGAAAAGGAAAGAGGCAAGCGCACCCATGCACACTCGCACGGCCCTCTCTCCTGCAGCAATCTACACAGACAGATTGCTTGGAGGTGAATGCTAGTCTACCTAGACCACCGGCCCCAACTTCCTGCTTCTTCTAATCACTTCTCCATGAAGGTTTCTACTCCCACAGCAATCAAACCAGAAACCGGGAATCAAGAAGCTAGACATCCACAGTGGTCTGCAGCCCCACCTCAGCTCCAGGGGGCTTGGTGCTGAAGGTGCTTGCTACCCTCTGTCTGTGCCCCAGGGTGAAGGCGGTCAGTCTCTGGCTAATACATACAACAGGCATGCAGAAGCTGCCTTTGTCAGGAAGCACTGGCCCCACAAAGCCAAGGAAAAGCAGGATAAAAGTCTATTGCCTCCGTCTTCATCCTGTATCTCTCTTTACTTTGTGTCAGTCACCTGATTAATTCTGCATATAAGCATGTTAATAACTCAGGGGGTATTTACCTCAAAACCTGTGCTATCTAACCCATCTTGTCCTCCTTCAAGTCTGAAGGCACAAACAGAAGAGTAACTGAGGTACTTTACAGTAAGGTTTTCCAGGGTCCTATCCTAGACCCCCTCAAAGGTCCCTGAGTGTCCACAGTCACTAACCTAAACCTGTAGTGCCCCTGGGTTCTAGTAAGAGGAAAGTCTTGCAGACACGTTACCACATGGTGAGGTCTTCAAATGAGAGCACTTGACCCCTAGGAATTGACTTGTCCCCCAGGTGCAATAAGCATCCCAGAGAGCCAAAACTGAGACAATGGTCACGCCTTGACCAGGACCGCTTCATTACACACACCTTCTGCCTCCTACCCCAGCGCCTTCCCTGTTTAGCCCGGAAGCTGGGGTCTTGGAGCCCTGCATGCCTTCTTCTCCCTGATGTGGCAACACTGATGGAATCTTCCTCTTACTTATCTCTTTGCCATTATGAGATAACATGACATATCTCTTTAACTGGGACTGAGTGGTGTCTTTGGGGCCCACGGAGACAGAGTTCTTGCCCTGAACCACAGACCTTATCATCAAGCTGCCGGTACAGACTGGAGATCTCCTCGTCATACTTCTCCTTCTCAGCAGAGATGCCGACAACGACGGGCGTAATGTTGTCTATGATGGGTGTGTTGTCGCAGGGCTCCAGGTTCTTCTGGTCCTTGGCACTGATTTGTTCGTCTTCAGGCACAGCTTCCCCTGAGAAAACACAGCAAGTGGGGCTCTGAGGACTAAAGAAATCAAGCATGCAACCCTCCAGGAAGAATTCGAAAAATAGTCACCCCAGTGACAAACGCACAGCACAATAAAGAGGCCTCGTGTAGAGTTGACGTCTTTCATTCTATTTGGGAAGAAAGGTGTAGCTAAATGGCCAACGCTGGACCAAGGATGCACAGCAGAAGTCAAATGGATCCACTGGTCACAGTGCTGGTAACAGGCCCAAGCCCAGCACTGCCTGGGAGCTCCTACATGCATTTTCTTTTTGTGGAGAAATATGCTAGTACTTACCAGAATCATATTCTCTCTAGTTACTGATTCAAAGGGAACCAGACCTCTGAGGCATCCTAATTACCAATTAATTATGTTACTGTGTCATTAGTAGAAACAGCCAAAGCAAAGAACACAGGGCCACTGTTTAACTAGAACGCTGTGGGACCCCAGTCCTGCCAACCTGAGACTCTCAGGAGCCAGAGGGAGGAAGTCAGGGCAGCTTCAACTCAAGGACTGGACCTGCCCTGTGCAATCATTCTCTCCACCACCATG
The DNA here is from genome assembly GCA_001685095.1 of Ellobius talpinus. Taxonomy (NCBI): domain Eukaryota; kingdom Metazoa; phylum Chordata; class Mammalia; order Rodentia; family Cricetidae; genus Ellobius; species Ellobius talpinus. The sequence goes on along the minus strand of LOJH01000952.1, from coordinate 11,555 downwards.
ATCTCCCCTAGGAAGCCTGGATTAATTGGCTCTGCTGGAGAGTTCAAATAGAATAATTTCTTGTGATGTCAGGTAGTCCCAGGGAAGGAAAAAAAAAAAGACAGCTAATCTAGAATCCACACACTTTTCAGCCTGCTGCTGGGCCTTCAAAGGAAGCCCTGCTCAATTTGGCAGTGCAAATGTGGGAAAAGACACAGACCTCAAGCTGACCAAGGGCTGCCCCAACAGCAAAGGCATCAGGCAAAGACAGAATGAGAGAAACAGATGCCATGAAACCACGCAGCCTGCCTTTTTCAACTGTCTTTCTGAAAAGCAAACCTCCACTGAAGAGACTTCTCGACCACAGCGTTTACCAGCAACTTCACGCTCTTACTCCAGCCCCTGTGCATCAGGACAGCCCAGGCCTCACTCAGCTTCTCAGTCCATATTATCCATTCTGCAAAAAATTCCCCGCCCTGGGCCCAAAGTGGGAACAAAGACAGAAGACCTGAGATCTTCATCTGTACTTTCATGAACAGTGTATTTCATGGCTCGGGGAACCCACCTGAACACAGTGCACATTATCTCTGTGTAAGCAAAACATGGTGAAGGCCTGGATTGCTGCTTGTACGCAGGCTTCCGTGGAGGTAAAGCTAGCATCAGTGTGATCTCACTTTTGAGCCAGTACCATCTAAAACATCACTGTGAAGCAAAACCTGGATAATCCATGCTTCCCTGCATAAGCCTCCCTACCTTCCCCACTTTGACTGGACTATATACTATGTGTATACTTTTCTCTGAAATTATTGACCTGAAATAAAACTGGAAGATCATGGTGGCCTTTTGGCTGAACCTGGACCAAATGAGTATCTTGCCGAGCACCAGTCCCTGGCTTAAAATGTTCATCAACAACCTTAGGGTGGAGAAGGGTTTTATTCAATTAAAAAATCTATATTCTCTACAGCCTGTTAAGCCCAGAAGCTATGAGAATGGTGAGAGAGATGAGTGGATAGATGGCTGGACAGATGGATGGGTGAGTGGATGATCAGGATGAACGCCATTTCCAACCACACAGAGAACTCAGAATACGCCCTCAGACAGCCTAGGCAATGTGCAGCACATACCAGAACCGTGGAAAGCCTCTTCCTCCTTTCTAATTCTGCCCCCATTACGGAATCTGCCCCTGACACCTGGGCATTTGTCATGCCCTGCCTACGGTTATATTTTGGATTTTTTAGGAATAGCTTGTAAAATTTGGGAAACACAGCAATCCAGGACACTGTGAATTTAAGCTTTCTGGTTCAACAAGCTGAAGGTGAGATTCTTAAATGTACGGACCCAGAAACTGGTCAACCATAAACGTATCATCCACAGACTCAGTCACTGCAGGCAGAGATAAGATCCACAAACATCTGGAAGAGATGCACTCCCTATGGCTGGACAGGCAATGACATCTGGAGGCCAGGCGAACTGAGGGTTGCCCATGGGCGCTTCGTTTTGTTTTGATTCATCCAGACAGGTAGGGACCAAGGATTAACTCCTGTGACCCACAAATGACCTGCTCAAACCAAAAGTCACAGATCTGATTCTCCCTAAAACTTCCTTCTTCTGTCATCTACAAACGACAGCATTGCCGAGACGTAGGTGACGCCCCCGGTTACAGAGGTCCAGCAAGATGACGATGCTGCTATGGGCCCCCTGAAAATGATCACTAGGCTCTCATGTCTCCAGTGCTACAGCATGGTCCCGAAGCCACACTACATGTTTTCATAGCCTAATTAATCACAAGACTTGCTTGGCCTCTCCGTTCGCTTTTTGTAAAGGAGAAGAGGAAACAGCATGGCTGGCTCGCCGAACTGTTCTAAAGACAGCGGATATCACGAGCACAACTGGCATCACAGTCTCAAGTACCACCCCGTTCTCCCTCTGCTCCCTGGCACAGGGGCAGCTTCAGATGCTTGGCAGTTCCCATTATTTTTTACTTTTATTTTGAATTAATTTTTCTAGTATATTCAAAATACCTGTGTGGCAGTGCTCTTTTCAAAAACACCAGTTACGCAAGTCCATTTCAGGGCTATTTTTTATCATTATTAAAACGGTGTTTGAAAGCCACAGCGGTCTTTCTGGTTTCTCATGAGCACTCCTCTGAATCAGCACGTCCACACCTCCCACAAGCTGCATGTAAACAGCGAGCTCTCGCCAGTTCATATTCTAAAGGTCAGGCAGGCATTATTTTTTGCAGCAGCCATTCAGATGGAGCTGAACAAGGCAGTCACACGCAGAAGCAGAGGCAGCACCGCTCCTGCCCAGAGAGGAACCAAAGGGTTTCCAAACACCACCGCCCTTCAAAGAAGCTGGGAATGACTTCCAGAAGTGACCCTGGTAACTACACTGTCTGGGGACTGTAAATTCCCAACACCAGGCAAGAGCCGACACCAGGGAATCTGTCTCCATGGCAATCTCACTGTGTTAATCGAGAATATTCCCTTCACTGTAGTGTACTCCACAAGATGATTACGGAATAACTGATCGAAAACAGAGAGAGCTGCGAGCCAACCCGGGAGGGATAACGCCCTGCAATCAGCTGGGGAGAAAGACCACCAAGTGAAGATTAGCAACGATTTTTATTTTCCTTCTGCTTTATTAAAAGCAAATTTCTTTTAAGGCCCACGAGGTTTGTACCTGCTGTCTATAGAAGAGCTTATAACCTTGGAGAACGTCTGGTTTTCTAAGCTGAAAGGCCTCCTTTCTTTAAATAAGCATCCTGGCATTTACTATTGTCAGCTGTAATTACCTTTAAGGACTGAAAAGATTTGTGTTTACACGGGAGCATTCACTTGGAGCATACCTATAAGGCTTGCAGAGCCTTCTAATTATAAAACGAAAACCCCCAGAGAGCATAAATAACATTTCTGCAAAAATGGAAATCCATCAGTTTCAAGGCATGAGAATGGCGGACCAACAACAACAAAATCTCATTAGGTCTATTAGTTAAAAATTCTAAAATGGGCTTATTTGGTTCCTTTTTTTCTTGAGGAATACCACTAGACTGCCAGGAAATCATTAAAATTTCACACATGAAATAGCAACAAACTAGTTATTCTTTTTCTAACTTGAGTCCCTGAAGCCTCTGGAGAGCACAGGGAGGTCACTGCATTTTCTCAGCCACTCCAGGGAGGGCTTTGCAGGTCACTTGCAGCTTCCACCAGAAGCCACTGTAGATCTGGCCAAGGAGGTGTTTTGTTTTAATACCAATTAAACAGGCCTAGTGGCTAACCTACTGGCAAGCAACTTCTGTATGGGAGATACTAAGAGGAAATCGTCAAGTTGCCAGATGGGCAGGAGCAGCTGGCTACAAGATGTCATTACATAAATGTGAAGTTTAAAAAAAAAACAGTCCTTTATGAGACTGTTTTGCATACAAATAGCATCCTTCACCCTTGTTCCTAACAATACTGTAAGCAGCTCCTGATGTCCCTTTATCCCGTCTAGAGCAATTTTCTAATGTACTGGCTAACCAGATCCTGTGGCCTCTGACATTCATGACCTTTTGAGCAGGCCACTTGGTTTGCTGAGCAGTTGGTATTCTAATTAGTTTAGCTGCGCTCTCCGAGGAAGAAAAGCGAACTAAGCAAATTAGACATCCTGACTGAAATGCTCATTCCTGTGAGCTCACACCTACAAATCCAAGAGTGGACCCGCATCTCCCACAGAATCAAGGCTGAAAGAGCAAATCTCAACAGACATAGTGATCCACTCCTGAAACTCCTGCACTCCGGCAAGCTAAGGCAGGAAGGAGGATCAAAGGTCAAAGCCAGCCTGGGCAACACAGCAAAATCCTATCTACAGAAAGTCAAACAAAAGAAAGCATTTACTAGCATGGTTTCACAGAAGATATAAATCAAAGCCCTCTCTACTCAGTTTATATCTTGGTATTCAACAGGAGAGGCAGCAGACATACCAGATGGCCTTTCCCCTGTCAGCCTGACACCTGGACTTCTGTAGTTTTTTTTTCTGACAAGGACCTCTGTAAACATTTTGGTTTAGGAGCCAACAACACGGCTCAGCAGCTAAAGGTGCCTGTTGCCAAGCCTTTCCCCCAAGTTCAGTCCCTGGGTCCCAGAGGGAGAGTACTAACCCCTAAAAGTTGTCCTCTGTTGTTCACAAGGGAAGTGTGGTTTGTACATACATATATGCATGTGTACACACACAATAAATATAAAACTTTTAAAGTTTTGACAATAGTGAAAAAATCAGCCATGAATTTGAGAGCAAGGAGGAGGAGTGCACAGGAGTCTGGAGGGAGGAGATGGAGGGTAGAAATGCTGAAGTAAATTAATCTCAAAAATAAAATAAGTTTCAATTTTAAATTTGGGTTTGTTTTTTGGTTTGATTTTCCCTTTGTATTTTCCTTTTTCAAAGAAATTACATTTTTATTCTCTTATCCATTTTCAAAAGAGAAAACAATAACGGAGCTGAGACTAGACAGAAACAGCGCTATACCCTCTCTCGTGACTCCTTTCGAGGCGGGGGCTGTCTACGGCTCAGCTGGCTTTAACCTGGAATCTTCCCTCTTCCGCCCCTAGGATGCTGGGAGATGAGCTATGATGTATGTATGAGCTCCAGGCACGAGCCACAGTGCTGACCGTCTATTTCTTTTAAAAATTGCATGTATGTATTTACGTAGCGTATGTCCACACACAAACACGCGTGTCATGGCGACCATGTGGAGGTGGAGCACCATCCACAGAGTGGGGACTAAGCTCAGGTTCTGTCACACCATCAAAGCCTTTCCCAGCACATTCGCCCCACTTCCATCCTGGTCCTCTAAATCTCCAAAACGATGTGGAAAACGAGCCCCTGAAAAGAATGTGTCCTCCTGTCTCACCACGCTGGCCTCGTGTTCAGGCGCTTTTCGGATTTTATAAGTCCTTTCTTTTTTCTTTCTTTTTCCTTTTTCTTTTTTTTTTGGTTTTTCGAGACAGGGTTTCTCTGTAGCTTTAGAGCCTGTCCT
>LOJH01000951.1:36999-53794 GCA_001685095.1 Ellobius talpinus | reverse complement strand
AGCCGTGTGGGAGCCGGGCGGGACTAAAAGCAGGCCCGTTCCCCTATCACTACATTGGAGAATAGAGATTATTCTTGTAGATATTACTTCCTAATATTGAACCCCAGAATTAGGTAAGCCATGGAGCCAGGGGAGGAGGAGCACAGAAGAATGTGTGCTTGCTGCCAGAAGCCTGGCTTTCAGAGAAAGGGGGAAGGGATGGACTCCGTCTCTCATCATTTCTGGGGAGGAAGGCTGAAAGAGACAGCCAGAAGGATCGCAAGTGTTAGAGAAACATTAGGACTTCTCTCTCCTCTACCCAGTGTTCAAAAGTCTAACCTTCCTTAGTTCTAGCAAGTATATAAGTACTTACACTTTTTAAAAAATGGCTGCTATTTGTCCCCCCCATTCCAAAGAACACATGGCGGGCCCTGTTGCCCATAGCAGGCTGTTGGGACTACTTTTCCTGGTCTTGCAAATTGCATCTAACCTGGACCCATCCAGCTTGCTGCTCTGTGATTTCCAAATGCAAATCTTAAGTCAGAGCATCGTTGTCACCCTCTGCAGAGTCTGTTTTTGCCCCAGGGTTCCTGATGGACTGTCCCTCTGTTTCCTGCCTGTCTACCCAGACTGCATTCATTCAAGTCCCAGTACAAGCTCCACACTGAGACAAGTTTTGCACTTGAGCGCACATTGATTTCTCTCCTCTCTAAACCAGCTCTGAGCAGTCATGTGAGATCAAGAGCTTGGGCTTAGCACTCCTGTCGTGTATGAGCTTTGTCAGCCAGTGAGTGAGCACCTGCAGGGACAGACACTTTCTGTTCTTCCGTGTATCTCTAGCTGCTTGTGTGTTGTGTATCTGTGGTTTGCTCAATGAATTCACAATTGGCTAAATAAATGTACCAAAGGAGTGGTGGGCACCCTTGTCATTACACTGACTGTGTGTTCTTAAGGGAGTAAGACACTAAGATATAGAATTTCATTAGCTCGAGTTTCAAGCCCCTGACACAGAATTGGAGAGTCTCAGGATTTCAGAACCGAGACCGTGGTCCTCTAGGTCAACACCTTTCATAGTTGTGACAGGAACGAGGCACCTCTCTTACTGACTGCAAACCGTCTGTCAGACTTTGGCTTTAGGTTAGCCACCGAAGGGTTAGTTGACAGCTTTATGTTTCACTTTGATGGGTCTGTGAGTGTTCCAAAGTATGTTTCTCTTATCTTAGGAAGCCTCACTACTTACCTTTTTGCCAGATTCTGTGGAGGAAGGTCCTACATGGATGCTGCTGCTGTATCTCACAGCTGTATCCCCCTTTTGTGTGTGTGGGAATTCACTGAGGAGGAGTCTAGAGTGTATAAGCTTGTTCTATACCTGGAGCCACAAAGACAACAAAAAGTTCCTTGTGGCCCCAGACACAAAGCATAAAATGCAAGTATCTTCTGTTCTCACCGAACATCATTTTCTGCTATCCCATGATGCTCTAGGTATCTTAAATTGTTACCCACAGTCCCCAAGAGACTCTCAGCCGAGAAAGCTCATTTGCATTCTCTGATCAGCAAAGATCAAGGGCAGTTACCACAGTGCTTAGTCACCAGGACAGGCCATTACAAACCATGCTCCCGAGGACAGCAGCGTTTGATGGGTGCTGGGAGAGGAGGCAGCTCTTTGCCAGTGTGGACCAACACCAGGAGCTGGGATAGGATGAAGGATAGCTGGCCAGCGTTGGCAGTGCTGGATAGCTCCCAGGCCCGATGCCTGGGGAAGGCATCTTTACTTGTGTAGTGTTACTATGTTGTATAGTGTTGTATTGTGTCATGTAGCATAGAATTGTGTAGTGTAGCATTGTGTGGTGTGTTTTAATATCCTCAGTGATTATGCTTATCTTTTATAGAGAAATTCCAGTCCCAACTAATAATCATGCAATTTTGATTATTTGCACCTCCACTGTTTCTTTTCATTCAATTTAAAACTTTTTAGAATTATAAGTAAGAAATTAAATGTTAGTGTTAGTGTTGGCTTTTATTTGTTAGGAAAAAGTCAGTAGAGAAGTTTATATAGATGTGTATGTTTTAAACAGTTTTTAAACACTGAGTCATAGTGTTAATGAATTATAAAGTCACCTTGGGTCAAGATTAGCGTTGAAAATGGAACCAAATAATAAAAATCAGAATGCACACTGTAGTCAGACCTGGTGAGTGCTGTGTGTTGTTCAAGATGTGTTTTATGATGCGTCATGGCGTAATCAGTCTTGGAAACACTGCTGTCATGCATTGGAGGCTGGGTCACTGCAGTCATTCTCTCTGCTTTATTATGAACTGTCAGTGTTGGCCGCTCTTCTAGTATTATGAAACATTCATTTGTTAATTGTTTCAGCACATTTATTTTGAGCACCCACTATATTCCAGGCACTGCTCTAGATGCTGGGGAGGAGCTCTCTGTTAAAATTCACAAGGCAATCATTTAACTTTTGGAGAACCCCTGTGTTGGCTTGCATAAATTAAGCTGTGATCACAGAAATCTCCCTGCTAACATCCTTTCCCATGCCTCACATGGCTTTTGCTTATATTTTCCTGATCAGGACATAGGCAACTACAGCTAGACACATAGGAAACATACCTTTTGTTTTTTTTTAAGCTATAAAGTCAGGGTTACCTCCAAAGAAGACAGAATGACCATGGGGAAGGCATTTCATACTATTTCCCACCAACACAGAGCTTCTTAGGTATTAAAAAATTGTGTTTCTCTTGATGGGAAGCTGGGGGTTTCTGTGATTGTCATTACAGGAGAGACCCAGGCTCTGCAGAGTCATGGTGAAGAGCCGTGCAGGTTGTCCACTGCACAAGAGCAGTCTGCTGCACTGCAGGTGCAGATGGTCATTAGATCTCTAGACTTAATGCTTTGGCAAGGGGCTGGGTCCACAGACAGCAGAGGGGAATCTTCCAGTGGTAAAAATCACCCTCTGCTCTGGCCATACAGCCAGCTAAGTAAACCACAGGGCAGAGAGAGATACCTATATCCAAGAAGACCCTTTCAGTAATTGCCGAAATGCCCTGTGCAGGCTGCCGTTGGCTCAGAGGTGGGCCTTAGGAAGCAAGTGCCCATAAATGTACATGATTCTGTCCCTTCAGCTACAGCTCTCCTTGCCTTTTTAAAAAATTACTTTTAGAATTATAGAAGGTAGGTGACGCAAGTGTATCTACTGTCTTACCACACAGGTGAGCAGAGAGTTTGCTTTTAGAGGCTGAAGTGGATACTGTGGCATTCTCATTGGCTGAGCTCTGTCATGCGTCAGGTCGCCTCTTCCCCACTGTAGGAAAGGAAATTCGGATGGTAAATGAAGCTTCCTGTTACGTCTGATTTGAGATGGGAAACAACACTTCTCTCTTTAATTTCAACCAGCGCACAATAGCAGTAATGCCACACCAGAGGATGTGGTTCTTGGGCCTAGAAATAAGGAGATGATAGGACTGGCCCCACCCTCCCTCACACAGACGGCACAAAACACAGCTCACACAAAACCTCACCTTATCTGTGGAAACCAGGTGGTATTCACCTCAGAAAAGAGGGGAAAATCTGGTCTGAAGTTTGGTGTGAATCATTTATTCTTCCCCATGCACCATGTTAAGAGAACATTCAGAATTGATCAGCAGCAAATGCCTTGTGAGTTTATCTTCAGGCAGGTTGTAAGAAAAGCAGAAGGTCGGGTTGGGGGCCTAGCAGAGGCTGTTGCCTTGCTTGTTACCATTCTGCCATGGTTGTCTCTTGCCCCACACTGACTTTCCATAGGCAAGGTGGCCCTCATTTCGAGATGCTCTGCTGTGACTCTCCAGTGCCAGATGATGAACAGGTTTGGGGAAAATAGAGGAAAGCGACCATGGCTAGAATTATTCAATTTGTTCTGGCAGACACCTGTGCCATTTCTGTCTCACCATTGTGTGGAGATTTCTTTGTCACTCGTGGAAAATAAGCCAGGAGTGAAATCTGTCCTTTGTCATCAGAGCTTGTTTTTGCACCTGTGAAAATTGGTCTAAATATAAAATTTTACCCCAAAATGATGCACTTAGCCCAGCAGGCAGATGGAGTCTGAAGGGCGATTGCAGGCATGAGATGCAGTCCAACCTTTCTGTAGTCAGCTGCTGGCTGAGACTCTAGCCCATACATTTCCCCTCTGCTCAGAGGTTGGAAGTCAGCCTTACCAGCATTGAATGAGACTGTTGTGTTAATCTGGAGGAGAAATGGAGGGACAGCCCACGGAAGCATTTCTTCTCTGCTGTGGATCACTTTTCCAAGTTGCTCTCATTCAGAGCATGGCCTGAGTTGGGCTCTGTGTTTTCAGTGAAGTGTTATTCACTCTAAGTGGAAATGTTCCCATTACTCAGATATCAGCAGATGAACCTAACTTCCTTGGCAACAAGGCATCCCCAACATAGACTGTAGATGCCACATTTTTCTTCTTTCCCGATGTCCATCTCAGTCTGTTTGTTGATTGTGCTTTGAGCACTTGACAGTGTACTGTGTCCTTTGAGAACCAGCTCAGTAGGTCAGATGTACATGTTTCTGCAGAAAGTTGACAGTCATAAAGGATGGATAAATACATGAAGAAAACTGAGAAATGGCACTGACCAGCCAGAAAAATAGGAGTGGATATTAGCTTGGAGGGAAAGTTGCATTTGGGCAACACTTGTTTGTCCACCATCAGATCCTAAGCTAAGGGCAGGACAGGGAATGCTGGAATGACCCACAGGGTTTCTCAAGACCTGTTGTATGGCCAAAGACAGTAGTCTGGACTCCGAGTTTAGAGGAGACTGTAGCAGGATCTGTGACTCAACGGCCTAGCCTCAGACCTCCTTTTCTGTGACTCAGTGGCCTAACCTCAGACCTCCTCCTTCTCTGTCTTCCTTAGGGTTTCTGTTGCTCTGAAGAGACACCGTGATCATAGCAGCTCTTATTAAGGAAAACATTTGATTGGGGTAGCTTATGGTTTCAGAGGTTTAGTCTACTGTCACCATGGCAGGACATGATAGCAGCAGGCAGATGTGGTGCAGGAGAAGGAGCTGAGTGCTCTATAGCTTGATCCACAAGCAATGGGAAGTGAACTGAGTCACTGGGTATAGCTTGAGCATAGGAGACCTCGAAGCCCACCCCCACAGAGACACACTACTTCCAACAAGGTCACATCTCCTAATAGTACCACTCCCTATGGCGGCCATTTCCTTTCAAACCACCACATTCTCAAACCCTGTTCCTAGAGGAACTGTCTTTCCAGGAGGAACCTTTTTTCTCTCTAGGTCTTTGAAGTCAGTTCTCAAAAGGTTGAATGAATGCCCTAGACTGAAATAGTGTGCTTAAAGGTCTTTAAATGCTCAGGAGATACTCAACAACTGATACAATGCTGTTGGAAGAGTCTTTTTCAAACAATGAGTGTATAAGAAAGAGATAGATGAAATTTTCTTTGAAATATTTCTTCCATCTTTGCTTTGGAGTTACTCCTACACCAGTTTCCTCACTAATTCTGGCCTCAGAGTTAGACTGTGAAATCCACTCTTATATACTATTTGGAATATGCCCTCCCTCCCTTCATCCTTCCTTCCTCCTCTTCCTGTTTAGTATGTACAGGGTGGCCTAAAGTCCTATGTAGCCCAGGCTAGCCTTCTTGAACTCAAGTTCTTATGTCTCAGCTTCCCACATGCTAGGGTTATGACATATATTACCATGCTTGGCTTGGAATATTTCCATTAACTGAACTCTATTAGATGAAGCTTAATTATATTGGGTCATAAATTAAATTATTGTCTGGGAAATTACATTATGAAGCTAGAGGGTACAAATAATATGCATATAATACAGGACAAGAAGCTTTAGAAGTAGCCCTTTGCTAACCCCTCCAGAGAGACGGGGGTTGGTTTGTGGTTTGTGAAGGGCAAGAGAAAAACATCTTGATGTTGTAAGAAAAACGACTTTAACTTGGTCATCCCTTGTGTCTCTTGGACATGCCCGGGTTTTGTTGGCACTGACACTCTTATTTCTTCTCTAAACTATTGGTCAACTGGTCCTTTGGGATTCGAATGAGGTTTAAGTGGGTGAACACAGCAAACAGAAAACGTTTTAGAGAATCCAGTGACCCTGGTAAATCCATCCTGCCCTAGGACATCCTTATTCTTTGGAGTCTCCTGGGCAGATCTGCTGTAGTACACAGCCCCTCCTAGTTCTGCAAATGCTGACAAGGAGAAATAGAAAGGTGCTCTCTCTGGAGGAGCTGCCACACTGTCCCTCTACTTTCCAAAGTGTATTTAGACAAGCACTGTAGGGATATCTCATTTATATTTTAATAAACAAAGCTTGCCTGAAGATTAGAGAGTAAAACAGCCTTACTGGTCAGCCTTACAGATCAGGCAGTGGTGATCCGTTGATCCCAGTAGCCACACTAGTTTGCCATAGAAACCAGGTAGTGGTGCAGGCCTTTAATCTCAGCCCTAGAGAGGAATATAAAATGGGAGGAGACAGCTCTCAGATACAGTCTCATTCTGAGATCACTGGAGGCATTGAATTGCCATTTCAGACAGAGGTAGAGGTAAGAGCCAGTGATTGGCTGTTTTGGTTTTCTGATCTTCAGGTTGAACCACAATCTCTGTCTTTGGGTTTTTATTAATCGTGCTACAAATGCACATCTTGTTCTGTCTGTTACCCCTGCTCACCCCACCCTCATTTAGTTTATTTTTAAATTGATGCCCCAAATCAGAAAATAATGATCATTTTTCCTGTTAGTCCCATCTGTGCATTTAGATGTCTAGGCATTGTCTTTAATTCTCAAATACTTCTAGATATTGTGGTTACCCCATTTTACAGAGGAGGAAGCAGCTTAGAGAGATTAAATGGCACAGTGCAGTCCGTACACTGTTAAATTCGGACCTGCATCTGCCCACCTAAAAATCCTGTGCTCTTTCTAAAATCCACTGTCTGTTCAGGTGTGGCAATCATGCTCTGAGTCTAGCGTGACTCTCTAACTCCTAGTATAGACCTAAGTCAGGTCTTATAATCCCCAGTGCTTCTACCCTTGTGTATAATAACAAGCAGAATAGTGTTCGAGCTGCCTTCCCATCCCAGTCACTAAGTGCTGAGTTTTCAATGTGTTCACCAAATGTTTGGTGAAGAGGGCCATTCCTGAAATGTGGTCAGGTTAGAAACCCCAGAAGGTACAGTCTCCATGGTGGTCAGCAGCAGGACTGACAGGCCATCTCCATCTGCCCTGGAAGCAGAATGGGGTACAGAGAAAAGGTTGAGACTGGCTCTTATCTTAAAAAATATTTTCCACAGAATATGTTGCAGACACCCTCCTTGTAGCCATCACCTTCCATTTCCTTCTTTTTAAAGTCTCTTGGGAATAAGTAGCTCAGCTTAATCACTTTGAATGTCACCTTCACCCTTCTCAGCCTGCCTCCTGCAGTGGCATCGGTATACTGTGTGGCCTTAAGGTGGAGGAGCAGAAGGAGACAGGAGGGGGCCTGATTCATCTGCTACAGACTATTTTCAGACTTTGAGTAACTGAATGTTTTCTGTCCTGAATTTTTGGCTGACGTGTCGGGTGGGCCCCTCTCTGGGAACCAGGGTGTCTGTCTTCCCTTTTGCACTTGGCCTCTGGGTGATCTGTGTCCTGGGAAGGAAGAGGTGGCTGTGAAGAGTCCATCCAGCTGCTGCCCTTGGCTGCCCACAGTGGACCAGCTTCCCGTCCATTGGCTTGTTTCTCTGGCAGCAGCTGGTGGGCTCCAGCAGGGGTTCAGTAAAGACTTTCTCAACTCTGTTTCCTGTGGTGTAACAAGTCCCCCTTCTCCCTCTGCTGGTCCTACTGTTTCTCCACACTGGTCGGGACCATGAGGTGGGCATCAGAGAAAAAGTCAAAGAAGGTGGCTTCTGTCTTATAGAGGATGTCACAGTCACCTGACCTCCACTGCCTGCCACCTACCTGAGTGACAGAAGGTAGGATCCATCTGTTTGCTCCAATGTGACTGGATCACAAAGAAACAGTTAGCAGATAAGAAATTTATTTTTCAAGACACATATAACAACCATCACCGAGAGGATACTGGTGCTAATTTAGATGCAAATGGAATCCCCCAACTAGAGTTGATTACAGAAGGGTCAGGGTTCCTGTATGCTCAATTTCACTCCTATGTATCAAGTTAATATGCTTCTGCAATGTGGACACGATGGCTGGGCTTATTTTCTTCTTTTTTTTGTATAGAGTTTTGACTTTGTAGAAGTAGAATGTGGCATCCACCTCCCTTTTAAAAGAAAACATTTTGGTCCATTTGGCCCATTTCTGAAAAGCTTGAAATTCTGATTTGTAAAAGGGGAGGGGGAATCCTTCTAGAGCTTTTAGGCTAAGATAAAAAGAAATAGAATGACTGAATTCAGTTGCCATCCTGCTCAGAAAGCCAGGGTCAATTCCGTGCACTCTGCTGAGTTGTAGCCAGGGATGGATTAGCTGGTTGGCAATGGGATGGTACAAGTGATTTGAAGCTGTATTAATGCACTGTTTGTTGGATGGCTGCTTCTCACAGTCATGTTTTTGCACACTGGGTATACCAGTGAAGCACCTGCACATAATGCAGTTTGTATGCATTTCCAACAAAATATATATGCCTAAGTTCCACAGAACAGTACTTGCTCTTACTACACACAGGAGACATTAACATTTTCTATTTGAAATTGGTCTAAACCATTAGTGAACCAGCAAATTGAATTCACTCACCCAGTCTCAAGCTACATTTTTTTAGAAAACACAACTTTAAGGGGCTGGTAAAGGCAGTTGGCATGAAGAAAGAACCAAGCAAGAGCTAAAGGAAGATGGAGAAAGGGAATAAAGAAAGATTTGCTTCAAAGAATGGATTAAATTGGACCGACAGAAATAAAACCGCATGCCCAAGGAAGGCCTCTGTCCTAGCACTTGTACTGGGGAGGAAGCAGGGACCGTGCCTAAGGGTTTACAGCTGTCTTTATCTTATCGAGGGTAAGTTTGGAAGTGGGTGGATTTTGAGTTTTCGCTGTTCTGCTTCAGTCATTATGGTCTACCCTTAATTTGAAATAACATTCTCAAACTGCATACAATGTAGACATTGTTAATTTGAGTGACAAGTTAATTTGTATAGCTGGCTATTTTCGTGTAAGTTGGTAGCTGCCTGTCATTCTTTGTAGAACAAGGTAGATACTGGCAACCTTACAAGACGAAAGGTTCTCATGTTGCAGTTCATTGTCCTCCATCATTAAATAGTTACTTTGTAGCTTCTGTGTTTTGCTAACGCTGCTCTGGGCGCTACCAGAAGGCTCCACTTTGCATTCCTCAGACTGAGCGTCTCTCCTCTGTGGTTATCGTTAGCTTTCAAGTGATCACACTTCGGCTCTTCATCTTATCCTCATTAAGGACATTGCCTACTTGGGAGGATTAGAAGAAGTTTCTGAAAGTACGATAATGGGGCAGGAAAAGATTTTCTGGGATAAGAAAGAGGCTCTGAAGGATATGGTGGGGAGAAGAGGTGGAAGGAGAAGCAACTGGTTAGAGTATTAGTTTAAGGTAAGTGTGACCTCAGTCTGTAAAGAGTTTGCAACTTGATATTTAATGGGATTTGTTTTTTAATATTTATAGCATGTTATGTAAATGCTGCCCCCCAAGTGCTTCCTTAAATCCTCTTAGCTTACTAATGACAGCTTTGATTTCTAAAAAGAAATAAAATCTTTTTATTTATCCAGTCTAAGAGTAGTAAACAATAGCTGCTCAATGTCCCGCTTTCATGTTGGCCCCTGAGGACAGACTTGGATTCTAGCAAGTTGATTGCTGGGCTTTTGAGCTTATGAAGGTCACGTGTAACCCAGTGGGGCAAGCTGATGTTGCGCTACCAGCTGCAAAGCAGCTTCTGGGAATCTCATGTCAGTTCAGTTCAGCAGTGCCAGGTAAAGTTAGAGACTTAGCATCAAGGAAGCTAACTTTCAGCCCATTTGGAATGATTCCATTTTTCTACTGTTTATATTTTCTTGCCTTGATCATTTTGGTTAAGATTTCCACCAACTGATCCCAACGTTGCAGTCAAGTGGATGAATAATTGTTTATGGTTGAGCACCATTTCCTGTTTTCCAGAATTGATTGAAGCTTAGATTTTACAATTGTCAGTGCTTAGATTTTACAATTGTCAGTGCTGAGGCTATCAAGTCACATGAATACTTAGTACAAAGTAGTAGTATGATTTAGGATCATTTCAAAAATTGTCGGAAATCCCTACCTAAGCCTAATTAAAAATTCATTTGACAATTTTTCTGTGAAGCTCAAGTTAACAACTCCAATAGCAGTGTTTGCAAGCAAACATTCTAACACAATACAATCCAAACAGAGTAATTTCATACTTACGTACTGAGTATGTGGTGATATGTGACGTGGCATAGAGTATATGGAAGAATTGGGTAATGCTCAACTCTGGCAGCTATCAATTGCTGGATCTTGGAGGGATAATGCCTCACCCCTGAGGAAGTCCTCTGTATGTTCAGCTTCGTGTGCTGCAGTAAGATGAGTAGGTAGGAACCTCAGGACAGCCTTAGACATGTCCCATGCAAGCCCCACTTGAGAGCTGCAGAAAACGCAGGCTAGAGCAGCTGGCTGCAGAAGCAGGCAGCTTGGGAGATGCACTTTTCCCTGTGTCTGTTATTTGTCCAGTGTTGATGATTTCCTGCTCCCGCTTCCTTTACTATATCTGGATTACAGAGAGCCCTTTAAAGTAGACAGATGACTTCAAGTGGTCTGAACGCTTGCATGCTCACACTGTCACTGCCGAGCTGGGGGAGGGTGTTTGCACTCCAGTGATGTCCCCGTCACTCAGAACACCATGTGGGGGTTTCAGTGGATTCCGAAAGAATGAATTCAAATGGACTTTATGGTAATAAAGTCCATTATTTATTAGAATAAGAAAGGAGACAGCTGATTTTGTGATATTTTACCCACCTGGACTCATCTATCCAGAGCACAGCTGAGCACCAAGAACTTATAAAAAGTAATTCAAACCACCAAAATAGACAGCGTCAAGGCTTTATTCGCAGATGCAGCCATTCATGGGCTATCTACACTCATCTCGAAGCTCTGGACATCTGGTTTCTAAACTGATCTGTGGGTTTTTAAGCTGAAAATTCAAAGAGGAGGAGGAATGAAGTATAAAAAGAATGCCCTTGCTAATGGTGTGATTAAAGTGACAGTGAGCACTTTTAAAGGGAGGGAGAAATAAAGCAGAAATGGAGGAGAGGAGACACACTCATTCAGAAAGCATTGCCATCTGCTTCATTTAGAATGAAGTGCGTTGAGCGGGGGTAGGATGTTTGCAGGGTGTGGTGTTGGAACTCCACAGCTTAGACTGTGCATTTGGTGACTTCAGTGCACCCAAGAGTGGATGCTTCTGTGCCCAGCCTGGTGATAACCCCTAGACAGAAAGATCAGCTGCTACCTTCTGCTTTTAGGAGAAGGGGGAGTGTCTCTGTCAATTCTACAGTGTTGGAGGTTGTTTACAGTGCACTTCCTGTTGACTGAGGTAATATTGTATCCTTCTGGGGTCTTTGATGGAGTTGAAGAATAGATAGTTATAGTTGTACTTTTTCTTAGTTATGATAAAAGATAAATTAGATATAAAAGTTTAGGCTCACAAATATAGATGATAGAGATTTTCCTTAATTTGCCAAATGTAAATGAACTAAATATTGTAACTATAATTCTTGTTTGACAACTGTTTTGTTGTATGTAATCTTGCCATTTAAAGTTAAAAACTTTCCTTTTTATTTAGAGGGAAAAGGGGCGGTGATGTGGGATTGCCTTCTGAATACTGTGAATATGTCTTATTACCTTTGGATAATAAAGAAGCTACTTTGGGCCTGTGGCAGCTCAAAATAGAGCAAGGCAGGAATTCTAAGGAAGAGATAGAGGAAGAAAAGAAGGTGGAGTCAGGGAGATACCTTGTAGCTGCCTAAGGAGATAGACACCCCAGAACCCTACCGGTAAGCCACAAGCCTCGTGATAAGATATAAAATAATAGGAATGGGTTAATTTAAGATGTGAGAGTTAGTTAATAAGAAGCCTAAGCTAATAGGCCAAGCAGTGTTGCAATTAATATAGTTTCTGTATAATTATTTGGGCCTGGGCAGCTGGGAACAAACAAGCAGCCTCCACCTACAGGGGAGCATATAGTAGCTCTTTTAATATGTCTAAGGCTGAAGGACTGAGGACATGCCTCAGTCAGTGAAGTGCCTGCCGTGCAAGCATGTGGGCACAGGTTCAGATCCCTGCCATGCATGTAGAAATGCTAGGTAGCAGTGTGCATCTGAAACCCATGGCTAGAGTAGCAGACACCAGCAGATCCCTGAGGGGCCTTTGGCTATCCTAGCGGAATGAGTGAGCCCAGGCTCAGTAAGGTATCCCATAAGGGTTAGCGTGATGAAGGGTTATGACTGACACTGACCTCTGGCCTTCACTTTAAGCCTCTACCGCTGCTCTGTGAAAGATGTCACTCAATTCTGATTCACCAAAAGACTGACATTATTTTCCTGAATAGGAAAAGCACATAGGTAGAGAATCTCAATTTGTGTTATAAAAAAGTTGCCATTACTTTATTAGCAGTAAGTTTTTGTAGCACTTTATAAATAATGTCTTATGTCTGGTACTCATCTATAAAAATATTGGCTTGCTGCTCTCCAGAAACACATCCGAGTGCACATCTGTAGCGCTCCATGTCTGCACCTCTCCTTTGCAATTTATGACATTATCATTTAATTTTCTAGAGCTCAATTTGCTGAACATAAAGCATGTTGTTATGTTTACAGCTCCTTGGACATAGAGGTCCCAGTAAAGGTTTATTGGGTGACTAATAATGAGACAAATTATACCAAACTTTCTAATTACTCCTTTATTAACCATATAAATACTTTTCACAGTGTTTCTCCCCGTTTTCGAGTACGTACTAAAACTTTTATAGGGTTTAAATCGCATTTGACTGGAACCGTCAGAGCCTATGATGCCTTCCCTGGCTTTGCCGTTCCCGGCCTGAGCTCCAGGGCAGGTGCTGTGTACCATGGACCTGTTGTTGGCTTCAGCTAAGCTCTCGGTGTTGGGTGAGTCTCTGGCAGACTGTGCTCACTCTGTTGTTGGTTCCAGGTGACGGTGGAAGAGGTCATGACCACAACTGCATACCTGGACCTTTTCCTTCGCAGCATCTCTGAGCCGGCGCTCCTGGAGATCTTCCTCCGTTTCATCCTACTGCACCAGCATGAAAACATCCACATCCTGGACACTCTCACCAGCCGAATCAACACCCCTTTTCGGGTAAGGAGAGCTTCCGGGGAAGGATGGGTTCAACTCAGATTCCAAAAGGGAACTGTTTGGGGAATGAAATTGTGAATAGTTCCTCCCTCCCTTTCCACTTTGTCCTGCAGCTCTTATTCTCTGTCTATTTGAGCAGAGATAATTTGATAACGTTTTCCTCTATCAGGTGTCCCTTTGTTAGGGAGGTGGCACTATGTCACTCCCCACCCCCAATTTTCTCAATTTGTCTATGTTGATGCTTTCTTCTGTGGAACTGGCAAAATGTACTTCTGAAGGAACAAGATTCTGAGAACGTGAAGACTTAGGTGCAGGGAAAGCCAGGGGCCTGGAGGACCAGAGCCAGAGGTAGCAAATTTTTGTCTGTGGTGTTTTGAAGTGAAAGTCTGGGAAATTGTGGAGTTAGGTTTTCATTCTTCCATTTAGAGCCCACTCAGCTTCGAAGATCAACACTAAGAGTAGCCCCCCCCAGCCCTTCTTCAAAGACTCTTGTTTTCATTGCCACCGTTGTTTTAAAAGTAAAAGATAAAAATCTAATAACAGTCTGTCTTTGAGTTTATAGTGTATGGGTGTTACACGTTTAAAAATAATATCAGAGAGAGGGAGAAGAGAGAATAGAACCATATAGTATACTATTCCTGTAGTTTGTCTGAATTAACTTAGTTTGAGTCTGGAATGGAATCTGATAACTTTACTGGAAAAACAATAGCCAGGAGGTGGGCACTGTAGCACAGGTCTTTAATGTAGTACTTCAGAGACTGAAGCAGACAGTTTGCAAACCTGGGGGCTAGCTTGGGCTACATAGCAGGGCCTTGTCCCAATTGAATAAAAAAAACTGTGTGAAAAAAATTAAGGAAATTAAAGTGTTATACTAAAAAAAAAATCTCATTTAATGATTCACCTGATAGCACCAGGTTCCACATTCAGCCTTCTCCCAGGCAGGCCACAAGCCAAACCAAACAACACTCAGTGAATTTAAAAGGACTGAAATCATGCGATGTGTATTGTCTGATTACAGCAAGTTCAAAATAAAAATATCAAAAGAAACTTGAGAAATCCATAAATAGGTATTATACACAGTTCAAACAACATACTCATAAATACCTAGAAGATCCAGAAATTACAAGCGAAAGGATACGTTGTTTTGAGATGCTACAGTATGGATGAACCTTGGAGATATTACATTAAGGAGCAAAAAGATATTACAGCCAGTAACAAAAGCATTAACTCCTGAATTGTATTTGTCTGTGGTAGACAGATAGAAACAGTCAAGCTTATGAAAACAGAAAGGAGAATGATAGTTCCCAGACACAGCGAACCAGGAATAGCGGGGACTTCCTGAAGCTGAGCTAGGTTATCTATGAACTCTGAACTAAAACGTAACAGTGAAACTGTTATGTAACAGTGAAAATGTTCCCTGAAGAAAAGGAGTAAGGTAAGATTGTACCTGCTAAATATTTAAGAAGAGTGCCTCCATTTATATAATTAAGCAAATAAAGACCCAGATGATTATAAAGCTGCGTGCTTTTTAGATAGCATGATCTTATGTGCAAATCAAACAAACTAACAAAAAAACAACAAAAAATCTAAGGGATATGATGAAAAGAACTATTAGAACCCACAATGAGGTTGGTAAGGCTGCAAAAATATAATTTCATATACAAAATCCGCTTTATTTTTATACAATAGTGAGTGTTTTAATACCTCGCTTCCTGTTGCTGTGATAAATTTTCTGACAAAGACAGCTACTTACAAGAGGCAAGGGTTGCTGTACCTTACATGTCAGACTAGAGCCCTTCCTGGTAGGGACCTCAGGCGGCAGCAGCTGAAGCAGCTAGTCACAGCATATAGTCAGGGACATAGAGGGATGGCTGGCTGGACATTGGGGCCCACAGGTAAAATGGGTGTTCCAACATCAGTCAAGGTTGTTAAGATAACCCCCCAAATGCATGCCCAGAGGTCCACCTCCTAGGTGATTTTAGATTCTGTCATGCTGGCAATCAGTACTAACCTTCTCAGCGTGCAATCTAAAAATCAAATAAAGGTATCAGTCACATTTGCAATAGTATCAGAAATAACACATCTATACATATATATGGAAGACGTGTGTATGTTCATAGACTGGAAGATTTATTCCTACCTCATGTGATAAACATTAACCCAAAATGAATCAAAGACTTGAAGTTGAGAGAAAATCGTTGTACTCTTGGTAATGGTTTCTAAGACATGCTGCCAAAACCACAAGCAACCAGAGAAACTTTAGACAAACTGGGTACATTCAAGATGGAGATCTTCAGTGTTCTGAGGATCTAAGAACTGGAAACCAAGTGCACTGGATAGTGTAAGCCTGTGTCCTAGCATTGTGGAAACTGAGGCAGGAGTTTCACAAGTTGGAATCTAGCCTGGGTTACATAGTGAGACCCTATTTCAAAGATGAATCTAAATTAAGGTCCAGTGAAATGTCTCGGTGGGTAAAGGCTCTCTGGGCAAAGCTGGTGACCTGTGTTAAATCAACAGAATACACATAATGAGACTCTACAAAGCTGTCCTGTGACCTCCACATGTGCACAGTGGTATATGTGCCTACACACACCATGCACACATACATGATAATAATAGTTTCAAAGAACAAAGAAGTAGCACAGTTTTTTACTCATTTATTTGTTTTTTTTTGAGACAGGATTTCTCTGTGTAGTCCCAGCTGTCCCGAAACTCACTCTGTAGACCAGGCTGGCCTCAGACTCAGAGATCCTCCTGCCTCTGCCTCCTGAAGGCTAGGACTAAAGGCGTCTGCCACTGGTCAAAAATTGAAAGGACAATCCACAGAATGGTTGGAGATGTGTCAATCATATAAAATACTTGTGCATAGAAAAAAGGACTCCTTACAACTCGGTTATTGAAAGAAATACGCTCCTTGCCAAGTGCCTTGACAGAGATTGACAGGGTTACTATGGCAATAGATAAGCAGGATACCTATTTGAGAAAAGGAAGAGTTGGGTGCTGCATTGTGAGGGAGAACAGAAAGGTTTCCCAGGGAGAGGTGATGCCAGGCTAAATCTCAGAGGAGGCAGGAAAAGACATTCTAGTTAAGGGTGTAGCACGTGTCTTGACTTGGAAGGGAACAGACTGTGTTGCTTCTGACTAACTACAGGTCTGTCACCATCCTGAGCAAAGGGGATGTTTAGAGCTAGTCACATACAGCTATTTTTTTACAGTACTTTTGTTGGCTTTAAGTTCACTCTGCCTAGAAGACAAACTAGCATTTCCTTTCCTCTACAAAGACTAGGAGTCTCAATTACTTAAATGGCCTTGGAGATTGATAACAGCTTGGGACACAGAAGCTACAGTGATTTTTATAATTTAGCGTCTCCCCTATTTGGTAGTTCATCGTTCCTTTTAGAAATTAGAGGTTGAAAGAATTCATGTGTGGGGCTGGAGAGACGGCTCAGTGGTTAAGAGCATTGCCTGCTCTTCCAAAG
>LOJH01000951.1:0-36908 GCA_001685095.1 Ellobius talpinus | reverse complement strand
GCCTGCAGGCATACACACAGACAGAATATTGTATACATACTAAATAAATAAATAAGTAAATATTTTAAAAAAGAATTCATGTGTTTGTAAAAAAATTATTTTTTTTGAGTGAACTCCTTAAAGAAGTATATTTTCACTCAGAGCACTATAGGAAATAGAACCAAAGAGAAACATTTGCCTCGACACCAAGAGAGATACTGAGTCCTAAACTCCAAACTCTGAAGAGAGCTGGTCAGGTGTTAGGCCCTTTCCTATGAGCCTTCTTTTGTAAATAGCCAGTGCCATATTTGAAGACAACTTAGAAAGACAAACTGTCTGAAGGGGAGGTAGGGAAGATGGTGTGTGTCAGATGTCAGGAGTTGAAGGGGCGCATCTGCAGTATCTGGATCTGTGATTCACAATATGAACACGGGCATTTCCCAGGCGGCCGTTAGGTTTCTAGCCCGCTCCTCGATATCCCAGGGGAGCTGATATTCTCAATGAATCTTTCCTGGCGGTGAAGTGTGAATTATGGGAATTGCTGGGGTAGAGAGGCGATTTTGTCCTGCGGTTCTGATGTAACACCTGTCGGGGGCGGAGTCACCAGCCTGACATCTGAGACTCACTGTGTCCATTGCTCCCCAGCTTTGTGTGGTGTCCCTGGCCTTGTTCCGAACTCTCATCGGTTTGCACTGTGAAGATGTGATGTTGCAGCTGGTTTTAAGGTGAGCATCCGTTGTTTGCTCTCGCTAAAGACATTTCCTCTGTAGCGTTACTGTTTTGTTTCTCTTTGATAATGTAAATGAAGTAAGGACCATGCCTCTAAGGAAGAAAATTATTAAGAAAGCCAATTTAATTCTTTTGGTGTTATCACCCAAAGTTAATTTTGTTATATTATGAAAAGTTAGTAGGGAAATTTGTATTGTATTATGAATGTGTTCCTGGAAAGAATAATAAGAATGTTGGAAAATTTTGCCAGTATTAATATTGTTTGGGGTCATGGCTGGACTTTGTTCTCCTGTGCTACTCTTTGTTATTTGCTCTCTTAAGGGACTCTTGTTATTAAAAAACAACTTTTTTTTCAAATATACAACACTTGGATATAGTTTTCAGCCTTTTCTTTAGTAACATTGCAATGTGACTGACCAGTCTGTGAGTATGGAACAGATAATCAGGGCTCAGGACTAGATGGCAAAGCCATCCTCCAGTAACATGGGAACAGTGTGGGGTAGATAGTCGGGGCTCAGGACTACATGGCAAAGTCATATCCCAATAACATGGGGACAGTGTGGGGTAGATAGTCAGGGCTCAGCACTCTATGGCAAAGTCACACTGTGGTACCGTGGGGGAAACTCTGAGGCTGCTGCTGTTGGAGGATAGGAATCACAGTGCTGTTCTGATGCTCTGAGTGTGGTGATTAGCTTCAGCAGCCCCCAGTCCTGCCTTATCCCCTCTCCACCTGCCCATGGGACCCTGCTTCTGTGAAGGAAAGTGACTGTGTTCCTTGGTAACATATGCTTTGGTCCTGAATCTTCATGCAGTATTCCAGAAGCACCAGGCTAGTCACTGGTCATTGTTTTTTCTCCTTTTTTTCTGAACCCAAACCCTAAATCTTGTAATGTACTCCTCCAGTGAGACCCACCCTAACACGAGCTTCAGGGTATGTAAAGGGGGCCCACAGAACCGAGATCCCTGCAGGAAACACCACTAGATCAACATTTCCTGCCCCTCTCCTAACCGTATGGGTAAGGCAGGGATAGGCCAAAACTGCAAAGAAATCAACTTCCCGTAGAGCTGTGTTTGTTCTACCATCTTTTCTTAAGTGGGCTGGAAGGAAGGAGNGGGGGGAGAGGGAGGGAGAGAGGGAGAGAGGGAGAGAGCGAGAGAGCACTGTGTCTTAACAAACACTGTGGAGGGTCCTGGTGTACCACCAGATTTAGACCGTCACTGGCTGGAGATATGGTTGTTATGAGTATAGCATCCTACAAAAGGGGAATTAAAGCTGAGTCTTGAAAAACTTGGTGGCACCCTCTGGAGGGCCTGACAGATTGTTGCTTTATGGGAGACTATCATTTATAAGATTTTAAAGTAAAACAGTGTTTTTGAACTTTTAGGGTTTAAATCAGGTCATCAGTAACTAATCTTAAGGCATTAGCAGAAAACAAATCTGATCATAAGGACACAGCTGGCAGTCTGTTTTAAAAGGATTACTTCAGCTCCCCAGCAAGTCTCTACCATCAGACAGAATGCATTAGCAGGGCCTGAATGAAATCCAGCAGTACAACTTGGCAAAGCATTTTTTTTCATTGCTCAGAACCAGGCTCTTTCTCAAGGTGGGCAAAGCCTTGATTGCATTTGAATGTTAAATTCCTAAATGCTGCTTCATTGATGGTAGGGAAAACAGCTGGTTTTGCAGTGTCCCTGGCCTGATCTGAGATCCATCGCTTCCCCACTGTGGGTCACCAAGGTTGGCAAGGCTAATGTGACAGGTTGGCTTGCTGGTGACCTTTACAAGAGGAGCTCTGACCACTTTCTGCTCACAGTATTCAAATCTGTACTCAGCAATGGTGTTAAACATGGTTGTATCTGAGAGCCGGACCTGGACCTTATGGTGATGAGAAATGAGCTTGTGTTTGAATGTACACATGTCCAAGTCAGGTCTAGTCATTTCTGTGATGTCTCAGAAGGTGCCTGCAGGACATGATGCTGTTACTAGTTTTGAATGGAAGAAGGGGGAGATGCCAGGCTTGAGGTTAGAGACAACTTGACCAACTGACCCTAGGTTCTCTGGCTGGCTATTTTTTTCCACAGGGATGGTGGTGCTAACACAGTAACATAGTTGCTCTTTTCTGAGCACTTCCTCCATTTCCAGCTCTACTTCCTGGAATACCAGAGGACCTGAGGGGCCTGTGAAGGAGACCTCTGGCTCCCGCCCTCCCCCTGAGTCTGCAGGTCTTCTTGCCCCACTTCTGGAACATGCTGCCTCCTAGGATTTTTGACAGGACCAATTGTGGAGACATTCATGAAAGCATTTCGAAAGAATGCAGGGTCTTGTCTACACTTAATGGAGGATGACTTTCTAGAAAATAATGTCTTTCTGATTTAGAATCTGTTCCTAAAGCAAGGACAACAAAAACCTTATTTGTCTAGTCTTTTAAACTTTGTTTGAAAGGATGTAAAAAAATAGATTGTAATCTCCCCTTTCACTTTTGTGTGCTGTGTGGTTGTTTGTGCGTGATAAGCTCGGAGCTCTGAGAGTCCATGCGGCAACACAGGCTGTGTGGACCTCCTGAAGAAGTTGTTATATGGAAATAAATCAGCGTATCTCTATCTGTTGTAACTCGAGTGCTCTTAAATATTGATTCTTCAAAGTAGTATTCTGTTCTTAACCATCCGTGTTTCTCCTTTGGCAAAGTGTCAGAAGGGTAAATTGAAACGAGAGATTCCCAGAGAGAGGATAGGTCGGTGAGCAGAAAACCCAGGACAAATTGTCCACTTCTGGTGTGTGCAACTGTGGAGTCCAAGGGTAGACAGGAAATACTAACAGGTAGTGGCTCAACAGACCCCTGTGCTCCAGGAACTTCCCATTCCTGTGAAAATCAATTGCTTATACCTTGGTTGCCATTTCTGAACGTTCCTATTAGGGTGTTTTTGTTTTTAATTAAGTTTGTGAACCCTGTTGCCTGTTGTGTCCAGATAAGAGCGGTTTTAGTTGAAGAGAGTCTGTGTACATTTCAGGGACACTTCGATCTTGCAGAGGAGTTGGGGGTCAGTGCAGAGCCCTGCAGCCAGTGCAGGGAGAGGTGGGGAGGAGAAACATGGCCAGACTTTGGTGAGCAGTTAGGCTCTTTTGAGGCTCACTGATGGCTTTGTAGTTCTTTGTCTATGGGTACCTGATTCAGCTCATCGTCTTGGCTTCTCATTAGACAGTGGAACAGGATGTGTCTTCGTCACCACTGCATAGTCACTGATTGCTTTGAGTAGTGATTTACTCTTGAAAAATGTGTTCATTGAGAATATCATATGTGCACAGAATGTATTTTGATCATATCTCCCCTTGACGCCTCCTTCTGCTCCACTTACCTTTAATTCAAGGGTAAGAAGACTCCCGTGTCTTCCAAACTTTAGGTCATTGTTTTCGGTGAAAGGTTGTAGAGGGTTGAGGAAGTAATGAAAATGTGTGTGTAAATGTAAGATAGAGAGCATTTTTCATTCTTGGTATATTGGGGAATGACGTAATCTGAACATTGAAAGACAGGATTTCTTAACCTGTGAGCTGCATGTAGGGGTGTAGACCTGTAATCCCAGGACTCGGGAAGCTGAAGTGTGGGGAAGACGAATCTGAGGCATTCGTTAGCATTTCAGTTAGTCAATTAACACACACATCTGTAATTATTACTTCTGAATTTAAATAAAATCTCCAAACAAAATTATGTACCATATAGTCAAAAGATGGTTTAATAAAAAAAAACCCTATACTAAATGCTTACATGATTTTTCTTTTAGCAACAACCACATGATCTTGCTATTTATTATTTGAGAAGCTTTTAGCATATATTCTGATCCCAATCATTGTCTCAAAAAGATGGAAGGGCACAGGCTAGGGTATGGTGTGTCTCCTTACCCTCAATTTAAAAATCCATCAGAACAACAGTGCTGGGAATCCTTGGGGCGTTGTTCATAGGGGTGTCTGACCCCATTTCCACTCCTCTGCTTTACCCAATGGGGACCTCCCTTCATTGGATTTATTTCAGAGGACATTCTCAGCTTCTGCTGAGAACAGGTCTTTTTAAAGTTGTACACTGTCAACTCTTCTAAAAGAATTTCAAGGTATTCGCTGGGTGGTATTTGATAAATAGCTTTGTTAGCTTTGATCCTGTGTTCCATTTTTTTAAATACTTCAAACAAAGAGTAGAAGCATGTTTATTAGTTTAAGTCATGAAAGATGACTGGTTTGAGCTGCAAACAGGCATTGAGTTCATGTAGTCTGTAAAAACACTGTTGATTCTATGAATAATTAATGAACCAAGTGCAGATACAGTAAGTCCCCTGTAAGCTGCATTGCTGTAGGCCTTTCCAGCCTGGAGAAGAAGAGTTCACAACAGCGCTGTGGGATACTTTTTCCTGCCTCCACCCTTGCACTTCTATCAGACCTTGGCCCTCTGGGAAACAGCAGCCATTACCTCACCAAACAAGAGCTCTTATAAGCATTCATGGACATGTCTTTTGCCCACCATTATCATGTGGTGTCTGCAATGGTAGCTTCCCCTGCTCTGACCCTTTTTCTGGGTGCTGCCTTACTTCCCTTATATCCCGGCCGCTGGCTGTCTGTGCCTGCCTTCCCCTGCTAGCCTCCTCACCCAGCTGCCCCTAGTCGTTCCATCCTCAATTGCCCTGAGGAGCTGGGGCAGCTGGATTACCTGTGATGCTCTCTGAGTTCCAGCTGGGCTATGTTCAGACAGAGGGGGGAAATGTTTCTCGTCATCCTGATTACTAAGACATCTCAGTTCACAGAGCCCCTATGAGAAGGGATGTCCTTATTTTCCACCTGCACCACCCATCCTTCCTCCTGTAAGGCTCAGACACAGGTCTCCAAGGAGTCTGAACGAACCGTCTTCTTCCCGGTACTTCCTTCCCACCCTGCTCCTCTTTCTCCTTGTTGCTTTCAAGAAATGGCTTATGAAAGTAGATGCTGCCACACCAGAGGTCTGGCTCTTTAGAAACAGCAGTGTGTGTACCCATGAGGGTGGAGGGAGTGAGGAAAGAGATGAGACTCTCTTACCTAGCTACACTAGAAATTTAAAGTACTCAAGAAATGGCTTGATTCAGGGAGAGCGGCAAGTGTGTGTTTCAGACTCTCGGAGAGTGCTCTTGAAGTGACCACTTAGAGTGGATTGAGGGGATTGAATGTTTCTTTCCTCGACTCGGGCTCCATGCCGCAGATGGGCCATTAGAACAAACAGGTTTCTTCATTGGGATCAGGGGGAGATGTGGGAACCAGTCCATGATTATAGGTCCCTAGACATAACCTGTGAGTTGTGCGTCTCATCTTTTTCACGGGACCCTTAATCACAGCTTGTTTTCCCCTGTCCTGCCTCTTTCTCAGGAGCAAAATGGGAAGTCAAAAACCTCTTCTGGTTTACTGAAAGGTTGTGGCTGCTCAGATGGGGGCTTATGTTGGGGAATTTTATTTTTAAGTGTGTTGTTTTTGTTTATGCTGTGTTTGTTTGACTCTGAAGCTGTGACTCTTTGCCTGTCTAAAACATCTAGTGGTCTAATAAAGAGCTGAATGGCCAATAGCAAGGCAGGAGCAAGGATAGGTGGGGCTGGCAGACAGAGAGGATAAACAGAAGGAGAAACAAGGAAAAGAAGACCAATGAGAGAACAGGGGAGGAGGACATCGGAGACCAGCCACCCAGCCACTCAGCCAGCCACAGAGTAAGATATACAGAAGAAAGGAAAGAATTGGGATAATTAGTTAAAAAAAGCTGGCAAGAAACAAGCCAAACTATGGCCAGGTGTTCGTAACTAAGAACACGCCTCCGTGTGTGATTTATTTTGGAGCTGGGTGGTGGGCCACCCAAAAGCCAAGAGTAAAACATCGCACAACAGACTCAGGCTACTGTAAAATTGTCTCCGGCTTCAGGTCCTTCAACCCCCTTGGTCCATCTTTGCTGAAATGACTGGTGTGGTGTTTCCCCATTAGAACAGGCAGCCACTGAAGCCACCCCTTCTGCCCGCAGAGCTCAGTCACGTGCTCAGGTGCATCTGACAGATGATAGGATCTTCTCCGAGTTCATGTGCACACTAAGATGCTTTCAGCCACCAGCCGACCTTCGCACGGGGAACTAGGGCTCCCCACTGAGCTCTGGGCACCACTTCCCTCCTGTCAGAGAGAGCAGAACCTGTGGTGGGGTTTGCCACCTTCCCTTGGTGCCTGTTATGAGTCAGAGTTTTAGGAATCGAAAGACAAACTGTTGAAGCAGTCCTTGCTCTGGTAGCACACATATTGAGGAGGTAGATTAGAGACATTTGTGATGAAAAATTAATAATGCTTCCATGTTCACACAATGGAGGGAGAGAAGGGCTCTCCCTTGGAGTAAGGAACTGGGAAGCCTCCCCAGAGAATGCAGTGCTTCCACAACAAGGAGCTGTCAGGCAGAGAAGAGGGAAGCCTCATTCCAGATGGAGGTCGCGGTGGGTTTAAAGGCATAGGGATAAAGAGGGAAATGAGTTGGTATTGGAGAGTTCTGTCAGGCAGTCTTGTCAGAAGGAAGAAGCCCTTGGCGGGTTTTCAAGCAAGGGCGTGAACAACCAGTGTCTAGTGTGCTGGGGGGCCTGAGGGTGGGAGGGGAATCTGCCCTGCTCATGACTAGTTCCAATTATGTTTTATGGTGTCATTTGTGTCATGGTTTTACGGCATTGCAGAGACACTGAATGCTGGATGTTTGTCATTTCAGGTATCTGATCCCGTGCAATCACATGATGCTGAGCCAAAGGTGGGCTGTGAAGGAAAGAGACTGTTACTCCACGTCTGCGGCCAAGCTGCTTGCCTTGACCCCTGTCTGCTGTGCCAGTGGCATCACCCTGACACTTGGAAACCAAGAAAGGGATTATATTCTCTGGTCAAAGTGCATGCATGATGGCTCAGGTGGGAACATGTTGAGAATGATCTTTAAACGTGATGCCACATGCCTCTCTCTTGGTATGATGGCATGATGTGTCTCTTTGGGTAGACCAAGTAAATGGAGAGTCAAGGAGTAGTTGGAGCCTTTTTCTGCTTCACACGGAGTTATAGATTCTGTGTTAGTGTTCACCAAAGCTCCTGCCTTCACCTAGTCATTTTCACAGGTTTTTATTTCACATGTCCCTTTTAGCGGTACCTTGAGTACAAATATGAAAATACGTCTTAGCATGTCTTCTAAAGCAAAATGAGTTACAGGGATTGAGTCTCTAACCAAGACATATCTGCCTTTTAATTTCCAAAATTCGAAACTCGGATTAAAGATGACTCTCCAAAACTTGTCAGCCACTTTCTCCGGCAGCCACGTTTAAGGATGTGAAGGAAGCAGGGCTGTCGTTTACGGTGAAGAAACAGACTCAGGGAGAGAGAGGGACTGACTTGTCCCGGCTTATATAATGGGCAACTTCTCTGATGCCCATGCTCCATGT
The DNA here is from genome assembly GCA_001685095.1 of Ellobius talpinus. Taxonomy (NCBI): domain Eukaryota; kingdom Metazoa; phylum Chordata; class Mammalia; order Rodentia; family Cricetidae; genus Ellobius; species Ellobius talpinus. The sequence continues at coordinate 28,757 of LOJH01000951.1, read as the reverse complement.
GTGCTCCATATCCTGCTTCTGGAGTTACCACAGATACACGTCCTAGTGGGGAGGTTACATACTACCTGGCAGAGTTCCTGAACAGCAGGTAACAGCTAGGATTCTGATCTTGGCTTTTCCACCTTTTAGGGAAAATTTCACAGTCATCCCAAACCTTCCTCCCAAAGACTGCTGCTCCCGGAGAAGGCGAGTTCAGACACACAGAGCTTGTCGGAGGCTTGCCCGTCACGTAGCCACTGCTCAGGGAATATTTCTAGGAGTAGCTTGATGTCTTTTTATTTAAAGTCTATCAGGGAAGCAACACTAACTTTCTGGTAGTAGAATGGTAGACATAGAGGCACCTGTCTGTTTTACGCCCTGTGTATACACTCCTAAAGACTCAAGCCTGAGCCAGTCTGGTAGAGATGCCATTACGAGGGCACAGGGCTCACAAAGATGTGGTACCAGGATGTGGAGAGGGTCCATGGCCCTGCCACAGCAAGCGGGGAACACTATCCATCATATAGGATCATTGGTGTCCACGCCAGTGAAAGCACTTACAGTATCTAGATGTTTAAGGCATGGTGCACGGCATATTTCCCTCCACGTCCGAGTCTTTTCTATACATTCCGTTTGCAGGGAAGTCACAAATGTAAATGCTGGTGTTTTCACAACTATTTCAGGGCTGATGTTGGAACTTGTAACATGAGGTCAGCTGCTTTTAAACACACGAGGCCTCAAGTTGAAATCACTGTTGTGATTGGCTGTCACTTGGCTTCAGGAGACCGTCTGATATGCATCAGCATCCTGATTGTTGCCAACGAGGTGCAGCGGGTTCACTGCCTTTCCTGGAAACCTAGGATTTTCCTCCCAGAAAACCTGGTTCTCAATCTCACAAGCCATCAGCCTTTCACTCTATTATTAAAATCAGAGCACTTTAATCAGGCACCACAGTGTCATCCCCCGGCTTGTGAAAGGGGCCCTCATCAACCCCTGTTTCTCTGATGACGAACATTGTCACTAGGGAAGTCAGGATTCCCTCCTTTCAAGTTCCTAGCCTTGTCAATACATGAATTTAGAAATGGATCCAAAGGAAACTCAAAGACAATTTTATTAGCATTTGAGAGAGAAGCACCAGGACAGGCAAGCTGTGAGTCTTGGCAGATGCTGGGAGGAGGAAGAGAGAGGCCATGCCTCATGCCCTCCACGTTAGAGTCCAAGCAAAGAGGCAGATTCTGCAGTAGATGGGGACAGGCAGTGGCTGGCACGGGGTGGCTGGAGGTGGGGTCTACAGAGAAAGAGAGGGAGCCGGGGAAAGTGAGCCTAGGCTTTTGGCCAGTATCCAAAAGAAAAAGAGACAGAAAAGAAGGAATAGTTAGTTCTCTGAGTAGTTCAGAAAAGCTGGTAGGCTCCATAGCAGAGGCCCTGTAAGAGGAGGCTGCACGAGGGAAGGGCTTTTGGGAGGGGTAAGTGCATTATCTCTTTTAGAGGATAATTATTCTTCCCATCCTCTTAGCCCATCTTCAGGTGAATCAGCTTTCCTGCAGGACGGACTCTAGACCAGGTGATTGACAGTCCCACCTAGGTTAACTCTTTAAGGGCGGAAAAAATAGTATGTAAAGCTCTGATCTGGAGCAGATCAGAATTTTATGTCTCCACGGGATCAGAGGCACTTGAATTTTTGACCAGGATGCCTGAGGAGGGAACAAGCTGGTGCCTACCTCTCTGGTGTTGCCAGGAAATGGGAGGTGGGATCTAAGCTGACTGTGAGGGAGGGGTCATCTGCATGGGCCTCTAAGGCTGTCTAGTTACCTCACAGGATTACCTAAACATTTTCTGTTGGCTGCAGCCTGCACCTGGCCATTTTGGTTTTATGTCTTCTGTGAGAGTAGAATGCCTGTTGCCTTCCCCTCTTAATTAAGTCTCTATGATCAGAAATAATTGAACCAGCCATTGCTAGACTTAAACTGGTACCAAGTCCCCGACTCATCCCCGCCTCTCTTCCTGATGGCTGCTTTTTCCTACACAGGGGCCGAGGAACAGCTGCTGCCAGAAGCACCCTGCCCACCTTCTCCAACCACCTCACTTTCCCCTCCTGCACCAGCTGCCTGCATTGTGGAGTACGGGAAGACCCTGGACATCAGCTACCTGCAGTACCTGTGGGAGGCCCACACCAGCATCCTCCACTGTATGAGGGACTGCAAGGTGTGGTCAGCCCTCTATGATGGGGACTCGCCTGACCCTGACACCTTTTTGCAGAGTCTGCCAGAGGAGAGCCGAGAAGGCTCAGCCCACCCAGAGGCCAGACTCCCTCAGCAGCACACCAGGACAGCAGGGCAGATGAAGGACAAGAACCAGTCAGAGCTGGAATGGGATGACAGCTACGACACCGGTATATCGTCTGGAGCAGACGTGGGTTCTCCTGGGCCTTATGACGAGGTGGAGACTCCAGCCCCACAAGCACCTGTGGACCCCCCCAAACACATCCAAGAGATGAAGAAGAATGCCATCCTCCTCTTCAAAGGGTCCTACATAGAAGAGTCAGACTTCCAGGATGATGTGATGGTATATAGACTGTGTGCGGAGAAGGACTCTGAGGACACCAGGGAGCCACAGGGGGTCACAGCCGACCCAGCAGCTGAGGCCCAGCCCGAAGAAGCCCAGGGTCCCCCCATGAGCAATGGACCTCTCTTTAGCCCTGATCCTGAGGCAGAGCTGCAACCCAGCCTGGAGAGTTCAGACCTGTGTCAGGGTGTGTTCTCAGAAGCCACGCAAGAGTGTGACGTGGATGCAGGCTTGGACTCAAACTCGGAATTGATAGTCCCCACATCTGAGGCAGAAGTCCAGTCAGACCTGCCGGCCGCCAACACAGAGAGAGATTTCATTGTGCAGTACGACCAGATCATTCAAGAACTGGATTCTGGACCCGAGGGCTTGATGGGCCACAGCATCCCCACGTCTGACCCTCTGCTTCTTACAAACCAGGACGAGAGGCGAGAGGAAGGCAGAGAAGAGGAAGACGATGACTTCGACTCCCTCATGGCAGCAACTCCTGCTGTGGAGACTGTGCCTTCCCCATTTGGTGTCAGAGAGGACACGGCCTTGCCCGGTCGCCATCCCGTGAGGACTCAAAGCGCCCCGTTCACAGGTGACAACCTTAAGTTGCTTTTTGGTTTCAGCTTGTGCTGTGCAAGAAGAACGTGAGGATGGTGAGGGTAAGGCGTGTCTGTCTGTCTGTCCCGCGGGAATGAAGTATATATAGGATGGTAAGGGTAAGGCGTGTCTGTCTGTCTGTCCCGCGGGAGTGAAGTGTCTTTGCAGGGAGTGATGGGGGCAGTCTTGTTTGACCATTTCTACTGGGATGGATTTGTTTGTTTAGCAAGTCAAGGCTTTAGGCTGTGTTCTGTATAAACTTCTCCCGATGTTCATAATAAAGTAATAGGTCTGCCTGGACCACGTAAGAATCTTTATCTAAAGCTGCATTTCCTTGAATATAATTCATTTTTTCCTTAGCACGTACTCATATGCGCATTGTTAAAAACATATATTTTGCTATTAGAGGGCATGCTCCATGATGGTGACATGTTTGTTCTATGCTCTATCCCCAGTGGCCAAGAAGTGACATCATGCTTTGAAACACTTGCAGGATGACAGTTGGGTGAGAAGAAGGCCATTGCTATTAGTTGGGCTTTTTCCCTAAAGGAAAGATTTAACAACCTAGAATAAGACGAGATCCACACATGCATTAACCACTTTCCAAAATGCATGTGTTCGGGGGAGAACACTGCCAGCAAGAGGGAGAATCTGTGTAAGAGGCAAAGGCTAGAGAGGATCTAAGATGAGCGGAGCAGCCGAGGAAGTATGATAGAAAACATCATTAACTGTTAAGTAGAAAAGTCTGAATCTACCCATAGGAGCACAGAGAGAATTCCCAATATAAGCATTCAGTTCTCCCAGGAAGGTTGAAGTGGGCGGTGTGGAAACAGCAGCCCTGGAAGAAGCTAGTGACGCCACAGAGGGACAGGCAATGGCCTCGGAGTCACATTTTGTGTGTCCTGACTCTTAATACTTGCCAGCTGTGGGGCTTTGGTATCCTCATGCCCCCACAGCCCCTGTGAGGACAGACAGAGGTAGGAAGGGCACTACTGTTATTCTAACTAGCGGTCCTCTCAGAATCACTTGAGAATTGTCCTTCCTGGGCAGTGGGGAGTAGCCTGAGGAGGAAGGACATTGTCCCCACCTTCCAGGATCCCCAGAGACAGATGAAAATAAAAATAGATTGCCTTCCAGCCCAGTCACAGAGATCTGTGACTTCAAGGCGGCTCCCTACTCTTCTCCCCCAATATTTATTCATTTACTTACTGATGCCTGAAGATGTATTTAAACAGGGAGAAAGCTTTTAATTCCAAAATTATCAGGCTTGAGCTTCTAGCTGAGATAACATTTCAGTGTGAAAAAGTTTTAATTAAAATTCAACCAGTCAGTCAATCATAAGTTAAAAAGATTAGATCATCTTAGGTTTCCCAGTTGATGGGGAGGGGACAGAGTTGGGGGAGCTAAGTGAGGAAAGGGGATCAGAGTAAGCTGTCTGTCCTCTTGACATACTCAGCAGGAAGAAGTCCCAACTGTGCCCTGAAACCTTTGTGTGGGACCTCAGGACTAAGTCTGGCTAAAGAAGGCTGCCATTTAGGGTGCCGGAGTGGTCCCATCCCTGGTAGGTCAATAAACTGAGGGGAAGAAATACAGCTTAGGGAAAGCATAGAAAACAACACCTTATCACCAACACCCTTTATGTGTGTGTCTTCACCTGTCCTTGGCACACACGGCTCACTATAACGAAGGTCTTGCCTTTTCCCTTCCTTGTTTTGGAACTTGTACACAGTGTCAAGAAACGTCTTTCCATGTGTGAGTTCTGTTGTTTCTGAACTTCCAAGTGTGGGCTGAGGTGTTAGATCACCTTCCCTTCTCCACAGGGATCAGCAGCAGAAATTAATTCTGTTGAGGTGAATTTGCTTCCTAGAAAAATCATAGTGTTCCACTTTTTAAATTTCATTTATTCATTAATAGAATTTTTATTGATCCTGTAGTATTTGGTGAGCTCTATGCATTGGACCTAAAGACAAAAAAATTAAAAGAATACACAATTGTTCACAAAGACACTAGCAAAGAACTTTGTTTGCAGTAAGGAGTGGGTATCAGTCATCGTGTTCCAGATCAGAAGAAGCCCAGTGGAGGGGGAGGCAGTGCCACAGAACAGGGGTTCTGGGGGTGAGTGGGAGAGGGAAGCAGGGTTGTGAGACTTTTCCTGGGGACACAAGATCAAATGTCTGTTTACCCTAGACAGGGCACTAAGGACAGACAAAAGAAGCAAATGTATCAGTCTAGAATATTGAACAATGGAGTTGCTGGGGCTCCTTGCATGAGCATGTATGAAGGGTTACTTATAAAAGCATGGGCGACTCAGAGGAAGCTGCATCACTGAAAATCCCATTGCAGCATGGGCGGTGACTCATATAAGCCGCATCCCTGGAGGTCCCGGCACAATTTGCCACAGCTATACCAGAGTCTCCTCTCCCCCAGCAATCACTAACTGCTCATGCAACTTTGAGGAGAGACCTTGCGAGTCTTGCAGGCTCATGAGTTTTCTGAGCCCTGTAACTTCGGTTAGCTTCTAAGCCTTAGGAGCATTCATCCCAGAAGGAAATGGCTGGCAGTAAGAGGTGAAGAGTAGGGGTCTCATAGGGCAAGGCGGGAGAGGAAGCCTAGGAGCTGCTGGTCCCTGCTGGTAGAGAGTCTGGGCCAAGATGAAGGGGGCCTTGTGCTCCTGGCCAAAGCATTAAAGCTGTACTATGTCCTGACCGGATCTGAAGGACCCTTAATAGTGGTGTGGAGAATAGGGTGGGGAGGGGTTGTGCCAGGAGGAACATGGGAAATACGTCACTGCATTAGAATTTAGGCTGTGCTTCTGCCTTGACCTGGTAATGCTGGTTCTAGAGCCATTTCCACAACTGTATTCATACTTCTGTGCCACACATCCATCCATCCATCCATCCACCCATTCATCCATGTATATATACATACTTGTATACATATATATGTATACACACACCTGGGAATCAAGATAATACGCTGACTAACAGCCCTGGAAACAGATGGTACAAATTGACACCCTAACGCCTTTATTTCCGAGTTGTGTATATTTAGCAGTCTGTCTTATCTTTAAATGGGATAAATAATTAGCATACTTAGGTTGATTTTACCAAGTGAAACAGGTACAGGAAAAGTATGTGGAACTCTGGTGTCTGTATAGGATGTGCTTAATAAATATTTTCAACAATAATTCAGATATTACTTTATCATATACATATAATATTTCTTTAATATATTAGAATCTCTAACAAGGGTTTCTTTTAGTAGGTGACCTGTTTTTCACTTTACAGCTTTATACTGTTTTAAAGATGTGTGTTTATGTATGTGTATCATTTTAATCTCTGTTAAAACAGAAAGATTGTTGCTAGAGTCCGGACAGGATGTGCAAGGATTGTGTCTAAGGCAGAGATACAGAGATAGAAGTGCAAATGTAGACACCATGTGCACACACATACACACACCACTCACATATGCACACACACATGCCACATACACACATACATATGTATACACACCACATACACACACCCACCACACACATATGCACACACATGCCACATACATGTGCCACATACATACATATGTACACATACATACCACATACACACACCACACACACATGCACACACACCACATATGTACACATACATACCACATACACACACCACGGACATATGCACACACATACCACATACACACTTACATAGGTATACACACCACATACACACACCCACCATGCACATAGGCACACACACATACCACATACACACATACGTATGTATACACACCACATACACACACCCACCACACACATATGCACACACATACCACATACACATGTACACACACATACCACATACACACACCCACCATGCACATATGCACACACACATACCACATACATATGTACACATACACACCACATACACACACCCACCACGCACATATGCACACACACATGCACATTCAGACGTTTCTCAGGTTGGATTTGTGAACAGAGCTGAGTCACAGAATCAATAACAAGTTGTTTTCAGAATTGAGAAAAGCGAGAACAGACTCGCTATAGGCAAGGGACTGAGCATTTGAAGGGAAAGACGGGAATGCTAGGAAGGGCAGTGAGGTCCCAGTCTTTCTGAAGATTTAGCTATACTCTGGGTGTTCTCTTCGTCACCTTTGTGGGGCTGTGATAAAATGTCCGAGGTCGCCACATTTATTTTGGCTCGCTGTTTCAGGGGACTTGGTCCGTTCACTCAGCCCCATTGGCTTTGGTCCCATGATAAGACTGCACAGCATGGTATGTTGTATGTGGCCCGGGAGCTTCCCATCTCATGGTATCATGGGAGCAAAAAAGAATAAGATCAGGCACCCAGAATCCCCCTCAAGGGTAGACCCCTGGTGACCCAATTTCCTTCTATTAGGCTCCCCTTCCTAATGTTCCACCATTTTATAGTGCCTTGGGAGGGGGGGACGGGACCAAGCCCTCAATAATACATGGGCCTTTGGGGGACATTCACAATCTAAACTAGCAGGTGAGGAGCTCACTGTCCTCCCAGGGATAGAGGGAAAAGTATTTTCTCTCTACTACCACCGTTTCCTGTGGCTTTTCTTCTCCTGTTCAGATGCTTATGGTTCCCCTGGCAACTGCTTTTTGCTAAGCAGCTGTCTTTGATGTGCTAGAAACCAGCTAATAATAAAGTCAGCATTCAGAGTTTAATGTATATATTTTATTGCTCATGCCTAAGGACATAGTTAGCATCACGGATGGATCACAGTGGCAGTCTGCTGGCCTTGACTGCATGCACTGTCACTCAGGTGGGACACTAACAGCCCAACCTTATTCTCCACTATGCATATATTTAAGCTTCTCTTAGTCCCCCTTGTAGGGATGGGTTTATACATGTCTACCCTCATCACTGATGGCCAGCAGTATTCATGTCTGTAGGTGGGATGACTAGATGGAGACAAGAATATTCTGGGGTCAGTGAAAGTAAGACAGCCACATTAGGAACATGTTTTGTTGAAGGTTCAACCTATTTGATTATGTCTTTACTAAAAAGATCTCTTTTTTCATATGAAAGGAAACATAAGGAACCAGATATGTCAGCAGCTGGGGATACAGTGAGGGTATGACAGACAGACAGACAGACAGACAGACAGACAGACAGACAGACAGACAAAACTGGTCCAGAGTAGAAGAGGGTAAGGAAAGCAATTCAGAAAGACAGAAGTGTGCTGTGGTGACTCAAGAACCCTAGTGACATCTCTGGGGTTCTTAAAGGGACAACCATTAGTTGCTTTCAAACTGAGATTCCAGTCTGTGGGGTTTCTGGATATGTTTGGTAGATCCCCTCATGTTTGTTTGGCAAGAATTCTCCAAGGCTCATCACTCCCCTTAGGGTTCATCACCTACTCAGCACAGAAAGTGGTAAAGAGTTCTGCTAACCCTTCCCAGGGACGGTGTAGCACGGGAAGGGATGGCCCCTCCCAGGGCCTCTTACAGACCCTGATGCAGGATCACTGCCTTGTCCCATAGCTCACCACTGTCAGTGCTCAGCTTAGCTGTCTGCTCTCACTTCCCAGAGAGCTTGAGTCCTTTGAGTCCTTATATGGCGTTTTGCCCTTAGCTGCTGGCAGACTTCTGCATGAAGCATCTGGAGATAAAGTGGGTTTGTGTTAGACTCACTAATGTTGGTGAAGTCTTCATAAGGCATGTTTATCTATCAAGGGTTATGTGTGCATCTTATAAATATGCCTGGGCTTAGTGGCATCATCAACAGCTCCACTGGGGGAAATACAGAAGTCTCATCGATCTTGCTTAATGGAACACATTTATGGTAAAAATTTAACACATTTTCAAGTAATTTTATTAATTCCAGATTTATTACTTTTTTTTGTTTTTCTTGCCCTCAGTAAGCCAACACACAAACCGCATTAACTTGCTATCAATGTAAGGCAGAAACAGCTTCCATTTGCTAACAGATATATCTTACGAACTGCTTTTGTAATCCTACGGCTCTGATTTTGAGACCTCTGTGTTACACCAGGACCACATTTCCTGAGACAGATCCCTTCTCTCTCTCTGGTCTGAAATAGAAGATGCAGGGTTGTCAGAATAGTCAGGTCTCCACCCAGGTCTCTGTGCTCACCACTGTCTTTCCTTGCCACTCTTCCACGTTCTGACACCTGATGCCTCTCTCCACTAACTCAGAGACTTGTGGCTATGACACTTTCAGTGGCCTCTTACATCTGCACGCAGTCCACAGCACCCAGTGATAGTGAATTTCACATTTTGAACATTGACAGAACAAGCCGGTGTAGAAAGGCATTTTTAATCTTTAAATAATATTTATTGTCTGATATTTTCAAAGTTCTTTATGGCTTTCAAAGTATTAATGTGGCTGTAGAGTCAGTATGTCAGCTGTCCTTCACAGGGAGAAGCAGATCAGATGGGTGTCATCTGTGTTGACATCCTGGGCCCAGGGTGGTTTGTGACTGTGGCCCCAGTGATTCTGCAGCTATAAGTAGACTTGTCCCAAATTTCCAGCCAGCCCTGACTGTGTGTCCTCTCTGTAGGTCCATTCATCAGTGTGGTCCTGTCGAAGCTGGAGAACATGCTGGAGAACTCTCTGCATGTCAACTTGCTTCTGATTGGCATCATCACCCAGCTGGCCAGCTACCCGCAGCCACTCCTGCGCTCCTTCCTCCTCAACACCAACATGGTCTTCCAGCCTAGTGTCCGCTCTCTCTACCAGGTATGCTATAGACACACCTGCTCCTTTTCTCTCTCCTTTCCACTCATGATTTTGTTAGTTTCCATAATTCCCATATCCCAATTAATTTGCTTTCCTTCACTGTCCTATTAAGCTGATCGTGTCGGTTATTCTAGACAAACTGCAAAGCTTCATTTAGTTTGATGTTTTGAGGGTACCTTACCAAGACCACACACGCAGTTAAAAACAAGAAAGCAAGTGTCTGATACTGTAACAATCCTTGTAATGAGGGCTGGACCCAAAAGATACATGGATAACAGAATGGGATTGCGCTGTGGAGCAACAGCATCATTCCTGTGGTTTTTGACAGGTCCTTGCATCTGTGAAAAACAAGATCGAGCAGTTTGCTTCCATGGAGAGAGACTTCCCAGGGCTCCTCCTCCAAGCCCAGCAGTACCTGCTCTTCCGGGTGGACATGTCTGATGTGAGCCCTGCAGCATTCACCAAAGGTCAGGAAGCTTTCTCCACCTTATCCATCCCAGCCAGCTCCCACTCCCCTACATTCTGGGTTGCTTGGCCTCTGAGCCCTACAAGCATCAAAGAATGTTTTTTGTGTCCATCTTAGAACAAACTTCTTCTCAGATCTGAAGAGCTTCCTGGCCTGCACTGGCCCATACCCTCCCTTGAGGATCTGGCTGGTCATTCATTTTCCTTGTTGAGGTGGTTTGGGGAATGCGCTGTTGTGTGAGATGCTGTTAAACTCCAGTAAATCACGGGACCTGTGGAGCAGAGAGGCATTATGTGGACTCCTTGGAACCATCTTTTGGCCATCCCTGCCCTGCAGATGCCATCTGTTCTCTTTAGTATATTTTCAGAGCATCTTGAACCAAAAAAAAAAGTGCTTTAGGACTCTAGGAGATGGACGCTGTTTGTAAGGCTGACGGGTGAGATTGTCCCCAGCCTGATTCCTGACAGCGCTTCACTCCCTTGGGGAGGTGTTAGGTGGGTCATGGCAGGACAGAGAGAAGGTGGGTGGCAGGGAGGTGTGGAGGAGGAGAGCTGAGAATAGCTCTGCTGTCCCCTAGGCCTGGCGAGCACTGTTGCTTGGCTTTGTTTCGGTTCTGGTTAGACAAATCTGATGGCCGTTGTCTTCTGGGCTGTGACACAGGCCCTGGTGAGCACAGATGAACACATGTCCAATATGGGGGGTTCTGGCTGTACCACAGTTATCCAGGTTGTAACAAGGCTTCCATGGGGCAGGTGAGCAATGAGGAGACTTGGTGAGAGGCAGAAACATAACTCTAGGGGAAAGTTACACCATTAAAACAAGCTGAAAAGAATCCAGAACTGTGCAGCTACTGGATCGGGTCTCTGTGTGTTTGCTATTTGATCTTGGTCACTTTGCTTCACTAGGTCTTAATGTTTAGCTAGTTTTAGAGGTGGGGCTCTGGCTGAAACCAACGGCCCCCAGCATATTAAGCACACAGTCTGCTACTCAGCAACAACTCCTGCTCTTCCCTTGTCTTTTAAAGGAAGGGTTTGTTCATCTCTCTTTCTGGCCACAGCAATATCTCTGCTTGTGGTGAACTACTGAGCTACCAAAGCAGATTTCAAAAGGAAGTTGCCCAGGTCCCACTGGTAAAATGATGGTTCAGGGTTTAGGTTGTTAGACTTTGGAAAGGGAAGGCAAGGCTGGGGGGAGGCAGGATGTCTGCATTGGGGGAGGATGGAATTCAGGCCCCAAGGGAGCTTGTGCTGTTGTTCACCCAGTGAGAGAATGGACCTTGTTTGCCCTTGTGTTTGACAGGTCACTGTCAGAGCTTAGTGGCTTCAATCATGGCTGTCACTGTGTATGAGTGCATGTACATGGACCTGGGGTGTATGGATGTACCCTGAACCCAGCCAGCTTAGCTGATCTGACTTGGCCCACTCATACACACCTGTGCACCACCATCAGGGTGTCTCAGATGGCCCCACGTGTCTGCCTGTTGAGTGGGGTGACAGCATGTTTCTCACCACTCAGCACCTTAGTGTTGAGCCAGCAACCTACGTGAAAAAGGAGCTCACTCAAGGCCAAGCCTGCTGCTTTGGGTTGGCTAAAGCGAGCCTCTGGGTGCTCAGGTGGTCTATGTAGTCCACTGGACAGAAGCATCTCAGTCTCCTGGCTTCAGATCCGTCTTCACTTGTTGTATAGTTTGTAAGCTGCTTTCCTAGACAGTCAACTTCTACTTCTAACCAGCACTGTGACATGGACAGGGGTCACAGTGGCTCCATCTTGGCACATGAAATGGCAGTCAGAGGTCTGAGGCTCAAGTATCTGAGAGTATCCAGCCTTGTTCACAGAGACAAGGGGGTATGTGTAAACACACAGACAGACAGATAGACACGCAAATACTACAATGAACTGCAGCCAACATATGTGGAGTGGGCAGGGCTGATGTCACTTGAACCAGGGCTTGGTCCTGGATCACCTTGATTGGCAGCTGTGGTTAGGGAATGTGTGCCCGTGAACTTCTTACCATAGAAGGTCATCACATGGGTCAGCGGCATCAATGTTTTTAAGATCCCGACAACTGGGGGAATGATTTGTAGGAAGCTTCTCTTGAGAAGAAAACTTTTCTTTTAATTGGGTTTGTCTTAATTTGCCTTCTGTTGCTGTGATGAAACACCACGACCAAAAGCAGTCTGGGGAAGAAAAAGTTTATTCCAATCACACTTCTAGATCACAGTCCATCTTCAAAGGAAGCCAGGGCAGGGAGCTGGAGGTAAGAAGTGATGCAGATGCCATGGAGGGCTGCTGCTTACTGCCTTGCTTCTCATGGCTTTCACTCAGGACCACCAGCCCAGGGATGGCCCTGTCCACAGTGAACTGGGCCCTCCCACATCAAGCATCAATCAAGAGAATGCACCATGGGCAAACAGGGTGGGGGCATTTTGTCAGTTGAGGTTCCCTATTCCAAGGTGACATAAAAGCAGTCAGCACAGAGCTGCTCATACTTTTTAACGGCTTTTAGGTTAGTCAAGCCACCCTCTCCACCACAACAGAAATCCAAATCACAGAGTGATAGCTTCCCGTCACCGAGAACAGAGAGCTGGATTCTGATGTCGTTGTGATATAATTGCCATCCATGGGTCTTGTTCTCACAGGACAACAGTTTACAGTGAGAATCAAGGTAAAGGGCCACATATTTGGGTCTCTAGTTCTGCATGCTGTGCCCTCTGCCCAGTCCTGCTGCCGGATGGACAGACAGTATTTTCCCTCCTGAGTCAGCCTTCAACACCTTCCTTAGCAGCTTTTCAGATCTCAGACACCATTTCAGAGCCCAGCCCTGGTCCTGATGTTGATCTGCACTTCTTCTCCCTGCCTCTCCCTCTGGGTGTGTGCATGCAGTTGGGCCCTTTTATAACTCAGCAGCCAGAGTGGTTCCACTGTTCAGCTTCCGCATTCCCTTCCCTTCCTGGTGTCCCCTCAAGAAACCAGGCTCCTCACCGATGTTCCCAACAGCAGCAGTAAAGAGGACCACAGAAAAGAGAACTTCCTGTGCTGGCTACACAGACCAGATCATTGGCTACTGAGGTTTAGCTACTTTTTCAGGTTTAAGAAAGAAGGAAGGAAGGAAGGAAGGAAAGAAGGAAGGAAGGAAGCGAGGGAGAGAGGAAGGGAAGGAAGGAGGGAAGAAAGGAAGGAAATACTTTAAAACTATGCAACAATAGTGCTGGGCTCTGACTTACATTCAGAACCTTTAACTGAGCTCTGATTCTGGAAGTGTGGCTAGATGTTAGCCCATTTTACAGAGAAGGAAATGGACCTGGTGAGCCAGGCTGGGGTGATCACTCAAGTCTGCTTACTGTGATGCACTGAAAGGCCATTTCCTGGTGGCAGGTCAGCTCGGGCCCACCCCAGTAGCTGCTGAGCTGCCTGAAGGATGTCCTGCAAGTTTCTAGACTCCTCTGCTACTCTTCTGCCTCATGAGGAAAGATTCTTGGATTCAAGCTGGGCAGATAAACCTTAGCAGGGGCACTTCTAATTCACAAGTCATGCTAAGTAAATATCCATAAAAAGCCTGGTTTAGAGGAGGGGCAAGTTTGAGGGAGAGAGAGAGCTGGAAATGAGGAATACCAGGCTCTCTGGAGAGGAGTGTGAAGGAATGTGGGTCATTCCCTTCATCGCTCATCCTGCACAGCATTGCTGGTCTCCAGGAACAGACTGGCCCAGGAGGGCTTGATGCTGGAAGACACTGAGGCACAGCACAAGTGAAAGAGCAGTGTGTGGCTGAAAAGCTGAGCAAGCCTCCAGCACGTGGGGCAGGAACCCAATCAGGGGGCCATTGAGGGAGCAGCAACCGCACAGGCTGTGGGGAGTTGGCGGCAGCTGAAGTACTCCATATGCAGGCCAGTGGCCCCTGTGTACTGGACACCCAGTGGCTCACCCGATCCTCAGAGGCATTCCATGAGCTTCTGAAAGTGCTGAGAGGTGGAGCCACTTGCCTGGGGTAACCCAGTCAGTAGGTGGGAGGCGTCGCCAAGGCTGCCCTTTGGACCGCGACATTGCTCACACTCTGGTTCAGGCTCCTGCCACGGCATGTGAGGGATTTCTGGTGAGAGGTAGTGGGGGGACAGATTCTCAATGTTCCCAGTTCTCTGTGACACGAACTGTGATAAGCTTTAATCCAAACGGATATTTAAAGCAGCAAAGTGGAGGATTTTTTTTAACACTAAAGACTATGGTAGTGAGATGTGGAAAGTCCTATAAATGTCAAGAATTTTTAGTGCTGTCGTTAAGCAACACTCTGAGAAGTGTTGAAAAATGGGGCTGACTTCTAAAAAGCAGCCAAAATAATGAAGAGCTTGAATATAGAGATTTAGAAGGAATAATGAGATCATTTGGGTAGGGGGCAGAAGGTGGCATAAATAATTCCTACAAATACATGAGGGCTGGAGAGCTCAGGAATTAAAGTCAGGGATATTGGGCCATTTTAATTACCAGGACTGATTTGGTATGAAAATGCAAATCAGTTGGATATGTTAGAACTTGGGCTCCATCATCTCAGACTTGATTTATTGAAACGGGGAGGCAAACCCTGACATCGCTCTGTAAATGTCCTTTGTTGCCCTAGATCCTGACGGCCGCACGAGATTCTTAGGCTGGGCCTCACATCATTTCTTTAGTTCTGGTCTGGAGGAATCGCTCACCCTTGTGTTTCAAAACTGGAGGACCCAGCAAGAAGGAGCTGAGGTTTCTGGGAAGCCCTTGAGGTCATAGCAGCAGCTGAAGAATACAAGAGCTTAAGGAGTGACCTGGTGACCAGGACTCCCCTGCACTAGGGTGTTGGCCAGGCAGAAGGGCCACAGGGGTCCTTGGTAAATTTCCCATGAGTCCATTCTCTACTCAGCTGACACCAGTGGTAGCAGGTACTATTGGAAGTCAGCCTCTGACTATCATTTGTCATCTACTGATCTTTCTGTCCTTTTGTCAGTCCATCCATCCATCCAATCAGGGTTTTGCTTTGTTGCTCAGGCTGATCACATGATCCTTAATCTTTGACCTCACAGATAGCCAAGTCTTCAGTGTCTGGCTGTGTCTGGCTGGGAGTTTGTCAATCCTGTGTTCTTGCCACAGCTATGCATGAGGTTCCCTGTATAGGATTTTAGGTAAACAGTCCTGTACGACAAGCTGAGTGCTAGCTGTTATCTGCTGGATAAACTTGCCATGGAGCACGTGGGGGCTGCCCTCAGACGTGGGCAGCTGACGAACTGCATCCAGGACTCTTCTCCCCACTAAAGCACTTGCCCCTCTCATACACATGTTATGTAACAGTTCCAAGACTCCTTCTTTCTGCTTTCAGATCCCACTCAAGAGGTCTCCAGGACAGAAAGTGACAAGACCCTTATGGATGGCCCTCCACGAGTGTTTCAGCCCTTCCTGGGCAACAGAACCAAGGTGGCCGGGGCACCCCCAAACCTGCCTCTGCCAGTGAAGAACACCATGCTGGCTGCCGCTCTCTTCCCTGAATTCCTGAAGGAGCTGGCAGCCTTGGCCCAAGAACATTCAATTCTGTGTTACAAGATCCTGGGGGACTTCGAGGACTCCTGCTGTTAGCTTTTTATACTACTATTTTAATAGATACTCGGTTTTCTAAAGTTATAGTGTCAACTGAATGTAAAATGCAAAGCTGCTTATCAGAAACTGTCCACTTTGATACTTCCTGACAATACTTGATTTGTAGCCGGGTCTCCCTTTGTTATATAGAACGTAAGTCTCTGAGCTGGCTGTCCCCGTGGCGGGTCTTTCTGCTGAGTTTTTCCTCTTTACAAGGTTTATAGTTGTTCTTCCATCCCTGGAGTGGAGTCTGTCAGCTTGAAGCTCAGACAGCACTGAGCATGCAGAGGTTCTATGATCTCTGGACGCTGTGATGGGGGTCAGCTTTTCAGCAGCCTCAAGGAAGCTCCTCCACAGGGGCATGCACACGCCTGCCCTCTCTACCCTCTGAAAAATGCAAGAGCATGGAGCTCCCCTCTGAAAAATACAAGAGCATGGAGCTCCACCTGCCACACAGGTACACCTCATCTGCTGCTTTGAATTTTACTTCTAGGACTTGCAGTCTCTCCACACGTATTGCCTTATGTTGTGGGAAAATCCCCCAGCCCCAGCTGTCTGCCCAAAAATTCGCACAGAAAGAATTTGGAATGTGGGGAGTTTTTATCTTGTTGCTTGAGA
This sequence comes from Ellobius talpinus, assembly GCA_001685095.1. NCBI lineage: Eukaryota > Metazoa > Chordata > Mammalia > Rodentia > Cricetidae > Ellobius > Ellobius talpinus. Next base: position 12,200 of record LOJH01000951.1, on the reverse strand, counting down.
GCTTGCTCTAATCAAGACCAAAACACAAGACAGCCTTCATTTAGTACGATTTGCACAAAATGAAGCATACCTATGCAAACCCTGGACCTCAGGCATGTGATCAGGTGAACAGAGTGTGGTATCATATACTAAAAAGCCAACCCTTATTATGTGTTTGATGAAAAGAACGTTAACTTGTGAAGCTATAGAGGACTGGGGGGGCAGAGTCTGAAGTGCAAAAGATAAAATTATGCTAACTGAAACCTGTAAAAACACTGGTAGTTATTTCATTTTGCTAATAGGTTGCACTTTGTAGAGACGTGAGCACTGCTCAGTCCATGTTGGAGGCAAGGATGGAAATGCATACGGATCCCAGGGAGCTGGTGAAGCTAGGTGCCTGCTGGAGACCTATAGCTTTGGATTAAGGAGGCCCTATGGGATGAATACCCAGATCTGCCCTGGGCTGGGTGAGCAGTTAGGAGCCAGACTGACAGTGTGCCATAGGCTAAACAGGAACCCGATACCTATCCATGGAACATTGCTGACTTCATGTTTGTCCTGAAAAGCAGTTTGCCTAGTCATGGTGCAGCGGCCATCGCATGGGAGGCACAGTAAACTGGCCTTCTCCTGCCTTCCTGATGAGTGCTCACAGGTCTCCACTAGAAAAGAGAGTAGCTTCTGTTAGTGAGAGGAACTGTTACCCCGTCACACACCACTTTGTCTGGTTATTTGTGCTTGCCACGCCACTGAATGCTGAAGCCATATCTGCAAATGGAGTTCTTTAGCCTTGTGGTTTTATGACTATAAATATCGGTATTCATGTCCACATTTCTTTTTATTCCTTAAAATGATAAAACTGCTAGGCAAGCATGCTGCTACTTAGCTACACTCTATACCTTTTCTACATATTAATTATACACCCTCTGTAGCAGGTGCCTGTGGGTGTCATTCCCCCACCACCCTGAGGTACTGATGCACACGTACATTAAAAGGGGACAGAGATGACTGCCTTGAGTATCAGGTGAAGGGGCAGGAAATCAGATTACCTGGTGTAGGATGTCGATAGCAAACTCACTTGACAACTCTAACTCCATCTGTTTGAGTCCTTACAGACTTCCCTAAGAGGACTGTGCTCAGTCTGACAAAATGGAAGTCAGAAACCTGAGCTGGGAATGGAGCATTGAGCACCTCAAAGCTCATGCATTTGAGCTAAGTAGCCAGGGATGGTGTGGACATGAACAGGCCAAGAGCAAATGCGAGCTACAGACAGAAGAGCAGGCCCTGATGATTTGAGTGAACGGCCGCTCTCGGCAGGCAGGTGATGACAGGAGCTCTCTGTGGGAAGTAACAGCCGTGAGGTAGGTTATTTTAGTCCCAAAGTTCACAAGCTGAACCTTTTCATTCTCTTTTTTGGTAATACATTTTGGGAGAATTTTTAAAGATATCTGACGTGTTTAAAATATGGTCCAGGAACGATGTCCTCGTCCCTGTGACAGGTGTCACAGCTGCCATGCTTGAGGGGCAACAGACCCTGGACTGGCGTCACTGTGTCTAGCCTGACAGACCACAGCAGGGACAGGGAGCAGAGGGTTCCTGGAACATCACAGCATTAACCTAGATCTATAATTCAGAGTCTGATTTAAGGTCTACACTGAAGGAATTTATGGTTCAAAATACACGAGCACACAGGGATAGTTAAAATTGATTTTGAAAATCGTCAGGTAAATGTAAAAATTTGAACAAAGAAAACCCAGTGTAGTTTCAGTCTAAAACACATTTTCATGGGATGAATTACAATCTCCCAGATATGAAGTGCAGTTGCAAGAACTAATTAAAGGTGGTTTTATTATTGAACTCTTCCTTTCTATGGCAGAGCCACTGTGGGATTGCCCCCATTTGGTTTAGTATCATTGTAGAAAGTGCTGTGACCTGCTGAGAGTGGCGTTGATGTCTGTTGTGTGACGCGGGTATCCACACCATGTTCTGCAGGTCCTCGGTGACAAGAAACGGTCCTTAGCGAGTGGCCTTTATTTGGGTTAGATGTAGTGCTTGGTTTTCAGCCCATCAAGACATCCTGAGGCAGGGTGTTGTCAGCCTGTGAACAGAATCTAGAAACGGGAGCTGTGAATGTTTTGGGTTGCTCCAGTTTGGGCAGCGAGCATCTGCACCCCGGCAGTCATGTGAGTTTGCTTCGAGCTCCATTTAGAGGTCTAAAGTTGTGATGTGGCTACCCATTCGGTATGCCAGGTGGCTCTCAGTAGGGAAGTCTGGCCAGTGTGGTGGGGCATGTCACAGCATGATGTTAAATATGACCATGCTCCAATTCTCACTTAAGGGTAGTCTAGTTCAATTGTTAATTAGCAGCTGTGTGTTTGCAAAGATGGCTGTCAAGCCTGCCATCTTTATGAAATGCAGGGCAGCTATTATGACACACACCACTTCAAGTCACTGGCCCGGGACAGCCTAATGTATAGTCTGCTGCAAACTTCAAGTCATTTCTGCAGTTGGCTTTTCCTGAGGCAGCAGTTCCTCTGGCAGCTGAGGCCACAACAGCTTTAAACCGTTAGGGGGATATCTTAGCCCCTTTCTATTTCAGCTACCAGTCTGTGAGTCACTAATCCCCATCACACACTCGTGTGAGCTTGGAACAACTTGTCAAGAGTGTGTACTCTACCCATAAGTCTGTCAAGGAAAGACATTTGAAGAGAATGGAGTTGGCTTTTTCTTTTTTTTTGAATGACCGTCATAAACCTAATGCTTCACAAAAAGCTCTTGGAGGACTCAGAATGGCTTCTGGGATAATTTTGCCTCAGCAAATCTCCTTTACCATCCAGGCATTTATTAGTCCATTACTTGTTTTGGAGGACAGATTATCTCGGCAGCTAATTGCTTAGATGCAGAGGGCTTTATCAAGAGATTTTCTGTAAGGCTCTTTAGGGGGAAAGCACCGTGGGTGAGGGAGAGGAAGGCAGGGCGAGTCGGTGTCTGTGATTCCTCTCACAGAGTCCGCCTCCTGATGCGGATGGTTTCAGCTAGGACCGGTCACAGCAAGCTGTGCTCTTGTCTTTGAAGATGTGAGTTAACCCTGGTCACAGTTGCCCACACAACCCTGGCCACAGGATTTTGTCCCCATATTCATTTCAGGGTTCTTTTATGGCGTTTTTAGATGAGCTGTGTCACTTTAGAACCTGAAAAAGTGATGGAAATGCTCAGAGCAGGTTATTAATTTCACTGAGCTGAGGCCACACAAGTCTGTCCTTAGTATGTCAAGGGACATTTTACTGGGACAAGTCTATAAAAGGATCACCGAAAGCTAGGCCTCTTTTGTTCCTGTGGACATTTTACATGGGATCTGGTGCCGATGAACTTTTTAAAGACTCCTGTTCAACCATGACCTGGGGAGCCAGTGAGAGAGGACTTCATGCAGTGCCTTCTGCTTTCCCACCCATGGGTCGGTTGGAAAGCAGCTCCCAGGTACATCTGTTTAGAACCTGCCAAAGCAGCCCAGTGGCCACATCCACACATGACCTTCTAGATTGACTGTTTTCCTTCGTTACTCTTTGGAGTCCTTGAAACGGTAATGACTAAATTCAATCTAATTGAAAGATACAATATAAACGGTGGGCCGTGCCACAGGCTACAATACTGGAATGACCGACTGGAAGAGGCGCATGCTCAAGCCTTTCCTGGCATATTTCCAGATGATCAGTAATTACGTTAAGAGGGGGCACGGACGGTACTCACCTCAGTAGAATACTGGTGATTTTTCTATCCATGCCTTGAGAGAAATGAACAAAAGCTCTACTCATCTACAGACCTAGCAAGTGCAGAAGGCTGGCTTTGGACAGAGATGACCCAGAATGTAACTAGCAGCCCATCTTACAAAGGGGAGGGGTGCAGGAAGCGGCATTTGTGACGAATGCACATTCTGTTAGTGTCCCATGGAGACCATCCGCAAGCCATGGTTTGGGCCTAGCGCAGGCAGAGGCGGCTGGGGTGTGGGTGGGACGGAGCTGAGGAATCATCAGTTCCCAGGACTTTCTCCTACTGGTCATGGCTTCTGAGTCACACATCCAGCTACAGGTGTGTGGGTTCCACTGACAGCAGCAGCCTCGGCTATGGTGCCAATTCATATATTTTAATGAGATTTCCCCTAACTGGTCCAGACTACATTCATGCCTGGGCAAGAATGGAAAGTCCCCTTTCACAGAGGCCTGTGCCCAGCAGAGCCTCACTTTGTGAGTTTTAAGGTGTTATCTTTCAAATGTATCTCGTCAGGTTCCACAGAGCTGGCCTTGGCTTTTCCTTGGTAGCTGTGCTGTGCGTGACCTCTAGGTTTAAAGACAACAAAGGGGAAGAGTCTGGCAAAGACTGCAGATGGCGTTTCCTCCAGGGATACTCACTCCGTGCACTTTTCAGTTGACAAAATAGTTTTTGGAAACTACTTCTACCTACCACCCATCGAAGTGAGCCCAGGACTTCAGTTTCACCAGTGTTTCCTGCAAGGGTTGATGACCAAGCCAGAACCTTTGGTAAAAATGGAAGTTGTAAAACTGAACCGTACACTCTTTATGAAATAAAGGTCCAGTCGGATTTGGATCTGAGCGTTCTGGCCACGGGAGCTCAGGCTTGGAGAGCGACAGGGGTCCCCTTTCTCTTTTGTAGGGAGGTTAGCAGAAAGCACTTTAACAGCCAGCATCAGGGCAACACAATGTGGGGCCCATGGGTTCCTGGGTGGGTAACATTCTAAACTTCATCTCCTGCTTGTCGGAAACAAACCACAGAATTGGTGTCCGCTCCACCTCAGCTTTTGGCTGCGCAAGGGGTCACTTTCCTTCAGTCCTATGTCGTGAAGCCATCACTCTGGTGATGGAGGTGGGGTGTCCACTCTCCCCTGTTCCTCAGCTGCCCCTGGAATGATCTTACCAAGCTGGAGAATCCCAAGGTTCCCCCGCCCCACCACTTTGCTGTCAGTTTGACAAATAGTTCTAAAAACATCTGAAAAACTAGTCATTAGAAGGGGTGTGGAGTTCTGAGGTACCGGGCATGTAAGAAACAGGGCGCCCAGACTCCAGAGAGGGAGGAATAGGGTCGAGGCAATGGGCCTTCACCACTGTCAGCTGTACTTCAAGAGTTAAAGGTCAAGATTATGATTTATTAGTTTATAATCTTATACTTAATGTTTCAGATCTCTCTTCTGATCTTCTTTTGGGCCTAAAGCATTGCATTGTAAACTATACAGTCTCTGAAGTGGAAGTTAATTTCTATGTGCTATTTCAGCATATATTTTGTTCATTAAATTTATCTGAAGACGCCCGTGTCACTTTAGTTCACTGGGAGCTGACAGTGCAGCAGGACCTGCACTCACTCAGATGAGTGGGCACCAACACCTTCCTTCCCGCCTCGTGCATGAACAGTGTGTTATGTGGCGTCCGTTCTGCTGTGGTTTCCCCTCCACAAGCCCACTTTCAGGTCTAAACACACACTGTATCCATCATGCTGTCTCAGTCTGCCGGCCCTTAGTGCTTGACTCCTGGGAAGCCTTTGTGGCTTTGCGGCTGAGACAGAGCCTTATCGTTTAGAGTTACTTCACAGTAGACCAAGGTATTCTTTTAATCACTGCTGCCACCACCACAGAACCATTGCCTCCGGCTCTCTCCCAGGCCATTGGGTCTCAGAGGACACACACAAGTGGGAAATGTTACCTTGGCCAGGAACTGAGAGACACAAACTGTACCCACATGAACAGCGGCTTTCACGGGCTCCTGTTCTCAGGGCCACACTGTCCTCCCTCGGGCAGAGGGACCTCACCACATCTCACAATGACAGCTTCTTCTCCAGTATTTCCTTTATCAGAGTTGGGTCTGCTCGGCTTAGACTTGCTTTCCGGACCAACCCAATCAGCTTATTTATAGCTTTGGGGTTCCTTTTCTTCACATCCATCACCTGTGAAAACAGAAGGTAGGAGTTGAAAATAGACACTCAACCAAGAATCTGCAAGGTTGCCACTGATTGCAAATTAATGTTCTTTCTTCCCTTCATGTAAGATGTAAAATGAGGAGGGGATTACATTCTGAGATCTTTCTATGCTCTTGTCAAAAAAGGACCTGCCTCCTCTGCTTCTGCTTAAAACGAACAAGGGAATTGTGATCACAAATGATTGCTGCGGGAACCAGAACACTCTCCTCTGGGGTGGACATAGCCTGAGTCGGTCAACTGTGATAAGCATCGGATCTAATCAGGCATGGGAGCCTCTCAAGTTTTCTAGTGCTGCTGGGCAGGCGCCCCGGCTCCCTGCCAACAAGAACTGCTTCTTAGAAAACAAACCTTGGGGATGGCAGCTTGCTCAGAGAGGGCTGTAGCAGGTAGGGGGTGGTAAGGGCAGGAGGGGCTGAGCGACATCAAATAACAGTGGTGCTGGCCTCCCTCTGCAAGGGTCCTGATTGGCAGTGAGTGTGCTTGAGTGCCGCAGGACAAGTCTGAAACCAAGTGTGTCCTTATCAGTTGCTGCAGATGGGGCAGGAAGATGGGGACCGCTGGGATGGTGTGGGCTTTTTCCTTATCAAGGGCTCTTTACTGAGCCGTCAGTGTCCCTGCATGCTGATAGGTGGTGTGCATTATTCTGAAAGAGATACTAGTAATTTTTCCCCACTGAAAAATATCTCTTTAGACAATATGATTAGACCTGGGGTGGGCTGGGAGGAGGGAGACCTGCAACTTGGCACGGTTTTTCTATCTTATGCGAAGAACACAAAATGACTTGGTTTTCAGCCACGGTTCTGTCAAAGGATCTTCTCTGTAATTTACAGATCATTTTCCTCTCTGCATCTTCCGTCCTTCACAGACCGTAACCCTGAAGCATTTCCTAGCCTTCCCTCATTGCAGCAGGTCCTCTTGAGGAAGTGGAGGTGGCTACACAGATTGTAAATAACAACTCTGGGAAGGTGACAGACCCCTTGAGTTAAAACTTGGGCTTGCAGACTTGCTAGTGTCTGTCTAGAGTAGCTCCATAGAGCGCGAGCACCAGTGAGGAACTTTCTTCACAGGAACAAGAGTCTCGACTTTCGTCTGGTTTTGCCTCTTTGGACTGCTAAGTGCTGACACAAAAGGAGGGACTGACAGGGCTGGGCCTGCATCCCTGAGGAAGGGCTGGGGCTGCAGTAGGAACTGTGCACAGATGGCTGCACAGGAAGACTTTGCTCCCAGTGGAGATAGTCACCGTTTGGGGGTGTCCATCTATGGTGGCCTGGCAGAGCTGTTCCAGGGCCTCGCGGTCCTGCATCAGTTCCAGCTGTTGCTCTGACACGATCTGTGCTGCTGTCTTCCCCTGGCCCTTCCACAGCTCCTCAAACACCTGCAGGTGGAGGAGAGAGGAGGAGAGGTGAGGACCTCCAGGTGCCTCTGTGGTGCTGCAGCACCGGGAAGGGAGTGGCAGAGTCAATTAGCACCTTGCCAAGTGGTCTGGCTCAGGGAGAAGCCACCATCCCTCCCAGAACCTTCCCCAAGGGCTGGGAGCTTCTCCTTTGGCAAAACCAAGTCTCTCCTGGGGTTGGCCACTCCTCCTGGGGAGGATGAGGACTCAGGCTGGCCAGGTGTGTCTATTTGATGACTCAAGCCAGGCAACCTTCCTCCTAGAGGGCTGGTGATGGATCTGTCTTGAGTCCACTAAACTAATTAAGGAGGTGACATTTCCTAAGGGATAGGCCACACAAGCAGCGGGAGGGAGCTACCCCTGAACAGTCCAGAGCAGCCTGTTAGGAAGCAGGGCTGTGGGAAGCAGGAAAGTGACCTCCAAATGAAGACAGAAAACTACAAACATCACAGCTCGCAGGCTCCGGCCTCCCTTCCTTGTGTCCTGCTGGAGAGCAGAGCCCAGTCTCACTAGGATAATTAATGTCAGTGCTTTGCTTATTTTTCTACTTAAATAACAACAGACCCCCAAAGGAATGAAACTTGGGGAAAAGGCAAAAGTTGTGGAAGGCATTTGCTGCTTGGGTTGTTTTTTTTTTTGTCTGAGAGGATGCAGGGCTGTCTCAGTTTGACTCCTGGCCTCAGCCTGCAACCATAAGACATGGGGACACTCCCTGTCTCCATGGTGCCCCTGTGCAGCTGCTCCCTCCAGGAAAGACCGTTCTTCAGTAACCAGCACACGTGCGTGTTGCCCTGAGCGTCAGCAGGACTGACGTCCCCAGTGAGAACAGATAACAGCCGGGAATCTGTACTGTGATGTAAGGCACCATGCCTCTCGTCAGCTGGTCAGACTCCCGTACTGATGGGGAAAGGATGCCTGTGGGGTAAGTCACACTGAGTGTGTGTGGGCACCTCTCTGGCCACCTCCACCTAGTCCTAGTGACCCAGGAAAAATAAGAAATGTGAACCACAGGCCTTCAAATGACTTAAGATATTCAGTGAAAACATGGAACACAAATTTAATTCCTAAGGAAATAACCCTGACCAGGAGAGAGCTAGGAGAGGGTTGGACAGTGGCATCCCTCTGAGTGCACTGAGCAAAGCAGCCCAGAAGGGCCTTTTCATGTGGTTTAACTGGGCACGAGGCTGCTCAGGGCAAGTCTGGGAGCTATCCTGCCCTACCCCTGAAACATTTTTGCTTACTTAAGGCTACAGGAGCTGGGAGAATGGTTCAGTGGGTACAGAGCTTGCTGTGTAAGTGTGGGGACCTAAGACTGGTCCCAGCTCTGGGCAGGTGAAGACAGGAGGCTCTCTGAAGCTTGCTGGCCAGCCAGAAAGCTGCAGGTTCCGTGGGGTCCTTGTCTCAAGAACTAAGGCAGAGAAAACAGGAATGTGTGTCTAGCCCTTCTATCATAGAAGTACTTATATTAATAAAAGCTAATGTCTACCAGCTATATTTACCATGACTTGGTGAAATTAACTCCCATCCTTCAGGCCATCTGCACAGACTTCTGAAGTCCCTTGCTCAGGCATCCAGAATCAGAAGAGAAGGTGATGCTCAAGCCAGCTCAGCCCCACCCAAGGCTGTGCACAGAGCTTGTGGGCAGCTATTTCCTAGTAAGTAGGCAGAGCTGCTTAGCAGACAGAGAGAGGCACCCCTCCCAGCTCCTCACACCCCCTCCTGGGGTCCCTAGGCCACTCCTGGGCCAGGGAAGCACTCCGTGGGTCCAGGAAGAGGCCGACAAAGGAGTCTTTCCTTCCTGGGACCTAAGACAATGTTAGTTGGAACTGTGCTGGGTGCTGGGGGCCACTTCACCTGGATGGAAAGTGGGACCCTCTACGGCAGGAACTTCTCAAGGTTAAGCTGCTGCTCTGGAGAAGAGCTAGCAGTACAGAATCACGCCCTGGAGTGGTTGCAGGAGCCCCTAGGAGCATAATGGCTGACGTATCCTCTTCCTCGGCGTTGGAACTGTTGTCCACTTTCAAAGATTAGTGGCACTGACACCCAGACCTAGCACTGGGCCTGATGCAGAGGGCTCTAGTTTCTAACTTTTGCTCCTTCCTATTTAAGCAACGACTAGGAGCTCCTGGATGAGCCCTCAAGAAGGAAACCAGAGGGGCCTAGCCCTGCTGTCCCGACCACCTGGCTTCGATGGCCCAGGCTCCCATTGCAGCATAACCCTCAGCTACTGTCTGCTCACACTCTGAGAAGTGTTATCTTAGGTAGTAAGTAGTCACCGACAGCACGGAACACAAGCTGGGAAGCTCTACACACAGACACGAGCCAGGGGCAGAAATAGCTGTGTTCTGGGGACTGAAGCCATACTCTTAACCCAACCACAGGCTGGTTGCACCCAGGCCCCTCACCTGCCACTGCCTGTCCTAGGCTTTTGAGTCAGGATAGAGAGGAAAGGCCTATTTAGTAGAAATGTCAGGGAAGGAGTCATGTCCCTATAGAGAAGGGAACTGTTATGAAGGCCATTCCTGCAGGAAATGACGAATCCAGCAGAAGCCTCGGGGAGATGTACAGAGAACAGAAGCACCAAGAGAGACTTCAGTCACATGACAGTGTCAGTGCAGGGCACAATAACATTCCTACATCTGAAGAGCTCTGGTGCCTTCTAAGGCCCACTCCAGCACGCACAGAGGAGGTTGGTTAAATGGCACTCAGTGTGCTGAACGTGGCTTTCATCTCTGGACCTCAGCTGGGTGGTGCTACCAGCAGCTTTATCTGGACAGCACTCAGGAGACAAGGCTCCATCCACTTCCATAAAGAAGCTGCAAACATCTGCCATTGTTCCCTGAGCTGTAGCTTGGCCAGCAGTTGGGACACAGCCTGGGCTTCCTTGGACTATATGCAAGTTAGTTGTAATGCTGATATTTCTGGAGTCTGATGTGTCCCAGCTGGCCCTGTCCTTAGTGAGGAGAGGTCATGGGACTGCCACCTGCCACTTCAATACACAGACCTGGTTCCTGAAAGAGGACCGCAGGGTGCTTTTGTCCACAGTGGCCGGGAGGTTGTGCATTATGGCATACAATCTTCAGGCTTCTATTTCTGAAAAAATAGGGCTGCTTCCCAGTGGACACCTCTTCCTGCCCTGCCCCCAGAATGCCGAGGGACGAAGGCTGTAAGCCTCAGAAGACCCACTGGAGCACCCGGGAGGAGAATGCCATGACACAGGTAAAGGACAGAACTAATTGGCAACAATGTCAGCAAGAGGCAGGCGGAGACAGAGGGATTAATAACAAATTCCAACACAAAGGGGGACGGGATGAGTCTTCGTGCGCATCTTTTATCACCAGTTAGCCATGCCGTTAACCCGATACATGCAGCCTCTCCCAGGATAAGCAATAGGATCAGAGAGTTTGTGTTCTGCCACACAGTTTCTAAAGCCTAAAGTACGCTTTGTTGAACTTTTCTGCTAATGCATTAAAATGAATTACAACACAATTTTTCTTTATCTATTTAAAAAACATCATAAAATAAGATGCAAAAAGATGTTTAACATAATTATTCATTAGAGAAATCCATCTCTAGTGAGATACAGTTCACATTCAGGAACGTGACTAGTGAGGATCACATGTGGTGGTGATGCCTTTAATTCTAGCATTCAGGGGGTGGAGGCAGGGGAGCTCTGTGAGCTGGAGGACTGTAGCTTCTATACAGTGAGTTACAATCACATAGGAGCACCTATTGCAGTTCCTAACTGCATCCTACAAACTTATTCTCAACACTCGAGGACGCTTCTTTTTGTAGCAGACAGAGACCACTGCAGAAAACCACCTCTGGTCAAGATACGAATCTAGCTGGTTTGGGGGTGTTCGGCCCCTACTGACACATCTACAACACAACCCTCATATCAACGGCACAGGGACCAAAATGTCTGTTGTGAAACTGGATTTCCTAGAAATGACAGGGGAACCCCACTCATGGAACCCCAAAAGTGTGGCTGTGTAAACAAGACCACAACAGCAACATGAACACACATGGTATAGCGGAAGGGAACCACACAGGTCTCTACCCTTAGACAGGAACTGCAGACAACTAGACTTCGGCTGTCACAGGGATGGGCCCCTAACTGGTTAGCCAATACCAAGTCATCCCTGAAAACACACCAGAATCAGCTACTTTAAGGGACTCATCAGGGCTTTGTTGGTTTACTTTTTGGTGTGTGTTCACACAAACACACACACACTTTCAAGACAGAATTTCTTTGTGTAGCCCTAGCTGTTCTAGAACTCACTTTGTAGACCAGGCTGGCCTTGAACTCAGAGATCCAACCACTTCTGCCTCCTCAGTGCTGGGATTAAAGGCGTGTGCCACCACATCTGGTTTGTGTGTGTGTGTGTACATTTCTGTGCATATAAATAGCAGTGATAAAGAAAAGGAGGCCACGAATTTGAGAGTGGGGCGTGGGTGGAAGTGTGGAAATAATATATATTTAATTAAAAAAACTTGGAAATACCACTTTTGGGAATATACCCAAAGGAAGTTCATTCATACCATAAGGCATACCAACTATGATCATAGCAGCATTGTTTGTCATAGCCAGAACCTAGAAACAACCTAAATGCCCCTCAACTGAAGAACTAGTAAAGAAACCATGGTACATTTACACAATGGAGTACTACACAGCAGTAAAAAATAATGATATCTTGAAATTTTCAGGGTGGATCTAGAAAAAAAACCATATTGAGTGAGGAAACCCAGATCCAGAAAGACAAATATATGAACTCACTCATAAGTGGCTTTAGACATAAAGCAAAGGACAACCAGCCTACAGTCCACAACCCCAGAGAACCTAGACAAC